>JAQQAE010021481.1:0-10452 GCA_029823295.1 Pseudamia nigra | reverse complement strand
CTCTTATCTTTTTAAATGGGTGAACTTGCACATTTTTACATTTCCCAATAATTATTGTCCCCACTGTATGGATGGGTGGGTGAATGGATGGATGGATGGATGGATGGATAAATGGTCCAGGGATGGATAGACTTCCAGTCCAGTCGACAGAAGGAAAACCACACGCCTTGGATAATATGACCTAGATGACTGAGAATCTTCACAGACATGTGCAACACAAATGGAAATAGTTGAGACGGGGGCAACTAGGCTGAAAATGCCTTGAAATAATCTGAAAACAATGTGATTATGAACAGTTGATGTGAACAGCTGATTTTAAACATGGTTGATTTATAAGGAGCATGTGAAGAGAGTTTTGGACTGTCGGGAGGAAAGATGCTTTGTTGCTAAATATACATAAAATTGCTGAAATCTTCAAAAATAAAGTTTTTCAAACATTGATACTAAGAAATGGACATTTCCCACACTTTAATACCTCGTATGTACCACAGTGTTTGGTATCTGGATGCCTTGATACAGTATGTGTAAAGGATTAGGCCTTAAATTGACATGTGCCAGTTTTCAGGCTCTGGACAGGACCGGATAATTAATATGTGGCACAGGAGATTTGCATATCTGTGAGGAAAACCTTTGTTAACCACTAACACACTGGCTCCAATTTGGATATGAAACGTGAATTCAGTTGGAAATTTGTCTCTCCTACTCAAAATGGTAAAACATAAATTGCTTTCTGAAAAGGAAAGAATCCACATTACATCACTTCCTGATGCTGGGTGGTCTTTGAGACAAATGCAACAGGTGGCCTATTACATCTGTTAAGCACTATACGTAAAGGACACCGGAAGGCACACTACTTTGATTTTGATCCATGTGCATCTATCTGAATGGCCTGATAAGGAGATCACAATTTCCATTCAATTGATAGTAAGCAAAGATAAACAACATATTAGAACAAAACAGTTCTGTAATAGAAAGTCACAGTAGATAACTTGACGGATCATTGTAAAAAGAAGTGCAAAGTACCACTGCCAAAGCAGCTCAGTGTTGAAATTGGTGTGTCCCATGTCAAAATTACATACGAAATATGGTTCCTCTGTCAGACACCAGAGGGAGCTGTTTAGTAATTTACACTGATTCACTCAAAGAATTATATTGAAATCAGAGGTAAACTTCACAAAAATTCTGCATCAAATGATGATTCTTACCTAATCATGTGTTCCTTTGGCCCATTTCTGACCTCTGACAATATTATTAAAATCTACTCATTACTTCTTCACATGAAGTTGCTGACAGACAAACAACTTGAGAGTCAGACAAACCATCAATGGCAAATGCATTAACCTCCTTGGCTGATTTTAGTTACAGAATCCTAACCAGTAGTTTGGTTTGAGGGTCACAAGCTAAATCCAGGTTCATGTTTGTGATAAAACACCTTTTACCCAGTGCTTTTTAGCTGCAAATGTTTAAACCACGCATATATAACAGGTATGAATACACTAAAGTACACTAAATTACATTAAACATCTGCTAATAAATCCTAGTACTGACACTTATGTAATAGTCTTGCAGTTATAATATGAGTTATAGCATCTCTACTCTACACTGGATCAATACAGGTATGGGCTTCCCCTATAGCCTAAAATGAGAAGTGTTTTGGCAACTGTTTTCTCCCGCCCACCCCTCTTGGGAAAACCTGCTGAGGCCATTAATCCAGTAAACTGCTGCTGGTTGCAGTACCTTGACAGCCACTTGCCTCCATAGATGAGGTGTGTCTGCTCTGAAGACAAGCCTGGAAAGAGGGAAAGTTCATTTGAGTTGACCTTTAAACATGATGTTGTTTAGTACTCGATGTCACCCCAATCACCTTCTCTGATGCTGGAGGAGTTCTTATTAAGTGTGAGGGCAAAGAGACAGCCTTTGTCTCAGCTATGTAATGAACAGTTACCTTTCTTGTTTACATTACCTGTTTTGCATGCTAAGCAGGAAGTGACCTATAGGCTGGAAAAGAGGGAAAGAGATGTATGAGAGCTTATTAAATTCTCATTTTTATCCCCTGCTCCATTTGTTTGTGTCCATTTGAACATTCTGCTGTATATCTCCAAAGTCCCTGGGCCCAAACTAACCAAACTTGGCACATGGGTAGTCAGGGTAGGTGGGAGGGTTACTATGGCAACCACTGTCTAATTTGTACATTTATTAGGTCACAGCATTAATAAATAATAAAAACCTATTTTGACCTATAGTACTAAAACTACTATAGCTAGAGGCACCAAATGTTAATATGTAACATATTTGACTTGACATGTCTCACTCATCAAATGACCTTGACCTTGACCTTGAAAATCAATATGATGTGAAACTATTACAGTTTGACCTAAATACATTTGTACCTATGTAGTGAGGTTGAAAATATCATATACCCCTGGGATATTGACTCTGCTGATTCTGAATGTGCTGTGACCTTCGAGGACAAAGGTCAAGGCCAATTTGTTTGTTTGTTTATTAGTTTATTTGAGCACCATAAACATAAAAAAGTGATTTTAAAAAAACAATAGAAGAAGAAATTTGTACAGATTGCTCAAAAGGAGTAGGTTGAAGTTCACAGAACTTATATGGACCTACCTGGCCTTTCAATGAACATGAAACTGCAATTTCTGCAAACATTTTCACAATGAGGGCTTAAGAAAACAATAGTCGTTAACATAAATACTGTCATGCATAATAAGGCATGAGCCTATGCGGTCCAGCACATACAAAAGGAAGATTAGTGAATCTATATTGTAGTACAACCAGTATATCTTTGTCCATTAATTTCAAAAGTGGGTGGGGAAATTGCCATTTCACCACTTCTGGTTTTGTTTTTCATTTTCTTTCCTGTAATCCTCTGGAGGGTCTGGCTTGGGCGCTGGATTCTACTTCAGCTGATTCAGGGTGAAGGCGGAGTACACCCTGGGTGAGTTGCCAGTTCACTATCATTTTCCTCATCATTTATTTTTGCAAAGTTGTCCATCTTGGTCATTTTTGTTGCCTGCTCTACTCATTCCTGCCCATTTTCCACTTTATCTTGTTTATTTTTTGTTCCCTTCATAAATTTATGAAGATGCATTTACAAATCACCAGAGTACAGAAACTGAAGCGTTCCATGCTCATAATTTCCAGAAGGATGTAGAGATGTCAGACTAAAAATGTCCCCCGAACCTTGTGATGCCCTTGCATGCACAATTGTTTTCCGGAGACAGACATTAGAAATCTTCCACAAATTATTGAATGGAAAACACTGACAGTATTTTATTAATATTAATCACTGCTGCATTAATATTAATTATAATATTAAATTTAATTGGTAGTGTTGTTTTTACAAGACCTCATCACTTTCCCCGCTAATGTAAAACTCAAAAGTTTGAAAAGTCAGCAGACATAAAGTTATGTAGGTGTTTAGAGGTAGTACAGACCTAGTGGCTGAGTTTTTTAATGTAAGTAACAGTTCTTGGTGTTGATTGATGGTTTTAAGATTCAGTTTGTTGATTATACTGTACATAACATAAATCGCTCTTGCAATTGTTTCCAAATTTAATCTTTAAGTAGTTGTTACTGGTATTAGATGAGGAATTGATTGGTCTTAAATGAGAATTACCTTTGTCAAGGGACAGAAAATGCCAATAGCAGGTCTGTTACTGTTTTGGCAAAGAGGCATCCACAACAGCTCACGCACACCAAACAGCTGCGGTGCACAAATTAAGACAGGCAGATTTACTCACACTGGCGTACTATTGGTTTTTCAGATCAGCCGGCGAGAAATCGTTTACGCTCACACACCTTTTCTCTCTCCGGGTCAATCATCTTTCACCATCGGAGGCTCTGTGTCGTCTGATTTGCTGAAGCACTTTTATGCGGAATCAATAAAATAGATTTTTAGACCACCTCATTTTCTTTGCTTATCCTGCTCTGTGGGATTAAACAGCTGATTTGTGACTGTGAGATACTGTATGAACAGAGCTGGTGAGAATTCCAGATGAAACCAGTGTCAGCTACTGTTAATTTGAGCTTATTTTGAATTGTTACGGGACAAAATCTGTAGTGTCTCACGGGTGTTTTCACGTCATTCAATTTGAAAGAATGTGACAGCAAACCTGTTGTCCAAACAATAAGAAGAGGATTGGTTGTTTGTTCATCCACTGTATTATGACTGGTGGGCATGGACCAGGCCTTTGCAATGAGATGGATGCAGAACACTGTAATATGGCTTTGGGAGGCAATGTTTGGTGAAATTTTACCAAGTTACTGAGTCAGAATTTAGCATTGGCTTACCTTCTAGACCCTTGACACATTTTGCTTCGATAGCTCTGCCCTTGTTCATCCACATATGGTCACATTATGATTTTGGCTCCAAAGTGGCATCCAGGAAGGGAGAACCTGATTGGCCTCAGCGGGAGAATTTGGGGGAGACCACCTGTGTTACGTATTTTGTAATGCATACTAAAACATTCCTGCTTATGAGTAGGAGGTCATGTTAACCCCACTTGTGTTATGTAGCATCTTCTGTCCTAATTTGATAGCTCAGGCCAAACACAGAAATTCACTGTCCATTTGTTAAACAGGTAGTTGCCTCTCAATTTTGTGCATGTCTTGTCTTATGATGCAGAAACCCTGTACAGCTGTGGCCCTACAATGTGTCATGTCTTACTTTGTGGGCGACGACACACGGATGGTGTGATCTGGCCAGATCCAGATCATGGCATCCAAGGCGTGTGCTTTGCCTTCTATTGACTGGACTGGAAATTTGGTTTGAAGACATTTCACTACCTATGCAGGGAGCAGAAGAACTGAATAAGCTAAGACCCCCATTTTGATCTTTATGAGGCCAAACCCCTATGAAAAAGGTGATGTGATGGTTAGACCACCTTCCGGGATCACGCCCCACCCTAGGTGCATGCTTTGTGCTTTTTTACAATCTGTCTCTTGCTCTTTTCCATCATCCTAGAAAACGGGCATCTTACCTTAATTTAAGCCTCATATTTCTGAATGAAAATTAAAACAATGCCATGTTGAGTCATCATGAGCAGTGGTGGAAAGTTGACCTGCCTTGACCTTGGAAATGACATGGCAAGAATTATTAACGATACAGCTGCAAGTCTATAAGTACTCACGGATTATACAGTAACTGAGGGCAGGAACAAGTGACCTTTATGTTTGTATGGATGTGAGGACATGCTTATGCAGTCTGTTATTCAGCTGCCAGTTTGATTGATGCAGACTCAGTGTGACAGATGTAGACTCAGCGCGTTTCAAAATAAGAGACAAAAAGAGATGATAAGTACGTGACATGACAAAAACTGGCAAGCATTGTAAAGGGAATAAAAGTCACGTCCATGTTGATGTTTTGGAGTTGTTCTGATGTTCAGTTCCACATTTCTTGCTGACGCACTTTGAGTTTGATGTTTAGTGATTCTATTTATTATTTGGATGTTCTGTTAAACAGTGATCCAGTTTTTAAAGTTGAATAGAGTTTATTTTAAACACAGAGAAGTGGCAAAATATTGGAGGAATGGGGGAAGATATTTAATTCAATTCAATTCAATTTTATTTGTATAGCGCCAATCAGAACCGTCGATTATCTCTAGATGTTTCACGAATTCGAGGCCAAGACCTCATGACTATACCGAGAGTAAACTCAACAGAACCATCAAGAGCAAGGCAAGGGCAACAGGGGGGAGGAAAAACTTCCTTTAATGAAAGAGAAAAACCTCCAGCAGAAGCAGCCACTCGGGGTAGGCGGCCGTCTGCCTCGACCGGTTTGGGTTCGTGGACAGAGAGACAAAAGAGTAGAGATAGAACAACAAACAATGCAGACACTGGATGACGTCCACAGACACTGGACCGGTCCAGAACCAGCAAACACACAGCAAGGACGTGAGGAGATCGACAGACCTAGAGACCTAGGGCATAGGAAGCACAAAACTACTGGGTTAGTATCACAGTATTGCAAAAATAGAAAATAAGAAAATGAAAGGGGGTAGAGAGGGACAGAGAAAAAGAGGTGGCTGGAGAGGTGAGAGAAAAGGAAGATGGAGAGAGAAGAAGTAGAGCGAGAGAGAGGAGAAGAGAGATGGTGGGAGAGAGAGAGAGAGAGAGGAAGGAAGGAGATTTTGCGAGAGAGGTATAGGAAGAGTTAAAAAGGAGATAAAGAAAGAAGTTGAAAACAAAGCTCAGTGCATCACTGCCCCCCCCCAGCCTAGGACTATGCAGCAGAGCTAAAGGATGATTAAGGGTTTTCCTGACCTGGACATAACTATATGCAGATATCAGCTGATTGATGAATCATCATCTTTTCCTTGCTCTAAACAGTCTTTCTAAATCCACCAGTGGTTGATTCCTGAAAGTGGAAATAAGTTTCTTCCTCCAAAACCACAGTTATTAGAGCCATGAGTTGTTTTTTAAGTTAAAGATCACTGGACCTGGAAACTAGGCCCCACCATTATTCAGCACTAACACATTTCTTCAGGGTGCATTAAAAGCTTCAAATGTATGTGGAAAAACAATGAACTCTCATTCTGGCATCAAGGAAGAAAAAGAGATTTAGAGATTCCGCCTGTGCAGCTTCAGCCACTTATACATTTTTATTCCTCTTACACATTTACCTCCTTTCACAAACATTGTGTGAGAGAGTTGTCATGTGGAGTTTCAGAGCATGGACGGTTTGATCCTCTTCTGTGTTCAGAGATAAAAGTCGATGAGTCACTGACTGGGACGGTTTAATGATCTCATCCACTCCACCTATTATCACCTCCCTGTCTTTCTACCAATAACAGCATGTATTCTGAAAACTACAACATGGTTTCCCAAGGCAGCTGGCAGCTGCAAAGCCCGAAAGACTCACACTGCAACATGCACACACAAAAGTGACATGCATTCTTTCATCATGACACAATCACATAATTCACAGCTGACATGTTTTTGTAATGTTTTTCCATCAGACATCCTGTGCTGCTCTTTTCGTTCGTATACTGTGAGTTTTTGCACTTCATCAGTTATCTCGCATCCGCTGATCCTGACATCTCCCATTTCAAAACCCAAACACAGGAGTGGGAAGCAGTGGAACCTGGTAAAAGACCCAGTGGGTTTTGTTAGTGAGGGTTGTCAGCGTAGGTCTGGGCAGTAAGTGTTTTTAGAGCTCCTGTCCCAGTTAGGCAAGACAGGGGATTCTAGCTGGAGTGTGAGTGTGAGCAGTGAATAATTCAGTGCAGCTTCCTTTAGGCATGCCCACACACTGGCTTTTACACACACATGCTAAACCACTGCATACTTGTATGTCTTTAAAGACATTAAAGCACAGTCAGAGGCATCCTCGGATCAATACCGAGCCACCACAGTCTCATCTGTCTCCTCTGATGCATTATCTCACTGTGCATCACGGCTGCTCAGGAGTAAAACACAAGTGACGTGTGGAATGACATAATAAAAGTTAAAAAAAAAAAAAAAAAAAACACTGCCAAGCACAATTTTAGCCAGCCAGCTGCTCCCACCGGATGTCAGAAAACTCTCAGATCAGGAGTTTAGTCGTGAAACTCAATCAGAACTGTCACTTCAGGTTTCAAAAGCTATTACTGTCGTTGCACAAAAAAAAAAAAAAAAAAAAACCTACCAGACTCAAGTCACACTTCTCCTCATCAGCCACTGCCTCACGGCGTCTCACAAAGTTCACATGGAGATATTTGGTGGTGTGGCTATTACAAAACCAGAGTACTGCTGTAATACGATACAGCTGATACACACCACTGCATTCAAGTCTTCCACTGATCAAAGCAGTGCAGGAGGTCTTCTTCGGATAGTTGTCTCAGAACCCCTGTTGTTCTTTTTTTAACTTATGAAACAGACTCAAAACGTGCTTCTTTGACACAGATTTGATCTTAGGAAAAAGGAAACCGTCACACAGTGCTGGATCAGCAGAATAGGGAGGATGGTCAAACACTGTGATTCGTTTTTGGGCCAGAAACTGCTTTACAGTGTGAGCTGGAATGTTGTTTTGGGGAAGAATGACACCATTTTTTTTCTGCAAATGTGTGTGTGTTTTTTTTAACTTTCTGGTGATTTTTTTTTTCAAGTTGTTCAGTGGTTCAGAAGTTGTCGATTGTGCATGGACGTCCAGAACATTCATCCTCTCTGCCTTCACTAAATCTTACGTTCATGCACGTGACATGCAGTGTTCCTCGTACACCTCACTTCATAGACAAAAACATTCAGCAGCTGTATTGTTCAGTTTCACCAAATATTTCAAATTAATGCACTGCTCAGCTTGCAGTCAGCAGCCGGCAGTGAACTAAAGACGTCACTTATTGTTGAGTGTGAACGTGTGACCTTTAATATATCACACTAAGTGACTGTGAACTATGTGCTTCTATCCTCACATATTCAGTCTCATGATTTAATAGACAAACCTCATATTATAATAACAAGAGGAGGTGTTGTGACACTTTACAGGAGTCTGCTTTTGCATAAATAATTACATTTCTGTCCATTATTTTCCACATTTTGCTCATCGTTGGGTCATGTTTTTCAATTTTTCCAATTATTTTCTTTGTTGTTTTGTTTATTATTTCTTTTTTTCTTAAGTGTCTTGTTCTTTTGGGTCAGTTTTCTGCTTATTTTGTTTATTTTCTTGATTGTTTAGTTCGTTTTTGTTCATTTGCCTGATTATGTCATTCATTTTGCTTGTAAATTTGGTCCATTTTCTTGATTACAATGTTCATTTTATTGACTTTTTTACATTATTTTGTTCAATACTTGCTCACTCTGGGTGATTTTGTTCATTTTGCTTGTAATTATTTGATTATTTTGTCAAGTGTTGTTCATTTTATTGATTAGATTGCTCATTTTATTACTTTTTTATTAAATTTTTGCCCATTTCCTTGACATTCTGCTCAGTTTGTTCATCTCTTTATTATTTGGTTGTGTTTCTTCATTTTCTTGATCACTTGGTTTATTTTTGTTCTTTTTTTATGATTTTTTTGATGATATTGTTAACGTTTCTTTGAAGTGAAGTAAAATTGTGACAAAATGAAAAGCCTGTGTTACATAATGGCGATGTGCGGCTTTAATTAACACTAAATGTGGGGATTCCACACGGTCCCCAGATGAAAATGACGATTAGTTAGTCTCATTATAATTTAATTCACCGTAAAACACTGTAATTAGTGTTTATGGCTGTTACAGACTGCACCCCAGCTCTCCCCCAGCTGCATCAGCCCCATCATATGTATCAGTGAATTCATTTATATATACATTTTTTTGCTTATATTTTGTTCTTCTTTTTTTTAAATTTGTGTTCAGTTTTCTCATCCCCCCCTTATATCATCAGTAATTTTGTTCACGTTTTGCTCATTTTTCTGGTTGTATTGTTCATTTTTCTTGGAATTTTTTTTGGAATTTTTATTTATTTAGTAAAATGTGCCAAACTTTCTTGATCATGCTGTTCATCCTCTTTATGACTTTGCTCATTTTTGTTCATTTTCCCATTTTTTCCCATTTCTGTCATTAGTTTGTTACATTTGGTTGGTATTCTCAAGAATTTAGTTAATTTTTGGTCGTTTTCCCAATTACATTGTTCATTTTTACTCATTCTCCTGTTTAGTTTGTACATTATTAAAGTTTTACTTGTAATTTTGTGCATTTCCTTGATTATTATGTTATATTCATTTTCCCGATTATTTAGTTAATTTTTTTAAAAATGTGTCTTATTTTATTCAATTTTTTCCCACTTTCCTTTTTATTTTCTTCATTTTTCCTTGTAATTTTTTTCATTTTCCTGATTAATTTGTTCATTTTCTTCATTATTTTTAGTTCATTTTTTTTATCTTACTTTATTCCATTTCTGCCAATTTTCATCTGTATTTTTCCCTTTGCATGTAATTTTGTTTGTTTTTCTGAATAATGAGCTCATTTTCTTGATTATTAATGTTTGTTGATTTTTTAAAATCTTATTTTGTTCACTGTTTGCTCATTTTTATGGTTATTTTGTTTATTTTTCCTTGTAATTTTATTCATTTTCCTGATTAATTTGTTCGTTTTCTTGATTATTTTTAGTTCATTTTTTTTTATCTTACTTTATTCCATTTTCTGCCAATTTTCATCAGTATTTTCCCCTTTGCATGTAATGGTGTTTGTTTTCCTGAATAATGAGCTCATTTTCTTGATTATTAATGCTATTTTGTTCACTGTTTCCTCATTTTCATGGTTACTTTGTTCATTTTGCTTGCAATTTTGTTCTTTTTCCTAATTATTTTGTTCATTATAATGATTCTTTCGTTTATTTTAATGAGTATTTCATTCATTTCTGTTCATTTTTGCCCATTTTCCTCGCCACTTTTTCCATTTTGTGTATAATTTTGTTGATCTTCCTGAATATTATTGTCACATATGGCCCTAGTGGATACTGGTCTGCTTTGGGACGTGGAG
>JAQQAE010021480.1:0-10453 GCA_029823295.1 Pseudamia nigra | reverse complement strand
GATCTTTGAGTCCATCTCATGAAAAATGGGATCAAAAACAAAAGTGTTGCGTTTATATTTTTGTTGAGTGTAGTTGCAAATTTCCGACAGTATGTGTGCCCATCCATGTGTGCCTTTATGTGACAATGTCAGCATGAGTCTAGATTGGATGTGAGTGTAGAGCCAACATGTGTCCAGATAGGACAGAAGGAGAAAGCCATTCGAGATAGGAACTTTGGTGTGAGGCTGCGTCTAATGCAAGGCTACTCAGCCACTCAAGCAAAGCTTGCTTATCAGGCCACAGATACGCCAAGGCAACATAGTCACACATGCTCACACATTGAAAATGCTTGCCAGACTGTTCACCCAACCTTTTTGTCAACAATATGCATCAGGAGCAGGGAGACCATTGCTCTGTGTAAAGATTTCATGTTCTCATACAAGGTAAATGGAGGTTTGCCATCTTTTTTCACTTCAATAAGATTCAAAGTGAACTAAAATTATTATTAGAGGAGAAGCTTCAAAATAATTTTCAATACAAAATAATGTATATTGTGATACAAGGCCCAAATTTGTGACTCTCACAGTGACTGTGATGTGTTATTTTCATATTTTAAAAAAGGTGTTTTCAATGGTACACTGGCATTGACATGGTCAAAAACATATTTTAACTGAATGATACCCAGAAGATGTACTGTATGTTGTGATCTCACAGTACAGTAACCTTGAAATTTGACCTGCAAATTATATACGATTATATCCTTCAGTCCAAGTGAAAGTACCAAAATCTAAAGATATCCCTTCCATTATACATGAAGATGGATATCAGATATTTCCATACATGAGGTCACAGCAACATCAAAATTATTGCATTTCATCCTTGCCTCGAACTGAATATTTGAGCAAAATTTGCAACATTCAGTCCAATTTTCCCAGAGATGTATCATTTTAATGGGCAGCCATCTTGACAAAAGGACACCACTTTGGATTTTTACGTGGCCCTTTGGGCAGATTTACTACATATCCCTTGGAGAGTTATTGAGTCACAATGTGCACAATTTAACCTCAATGCTGCTCCACAAATTCTCCGTCTGAGACGATTAATAAGCCACTCACCAGACAAAAGTATGATCACTTTTTACATATTTTTTGAAGTTTTTATTAAAATTAAGTTTTTAAGTAGACAATAGAGGACACTGAATAAGATCATAAGCAATAAAATGGAACAATTGAACTGACACTTAACTAATGTGTCATGAAAGTGAAAGGGCCATATGTTAAGCTTAACTTGGTCGTACCTTAGCTAACCATAGCAGCTTGCCAACACATAGAAAATATTTGCTAATTCTAGTCCACTGACAGCATCAGCTCAATTCATCTCGACTCAGCCTTGTGTTTTTTTCCATTATGAGAGTGCCAGAGCTACCACACACTATAGTCACCTTTACTCGAGAATCCAAAATCACAACAGGGGCCACAAAGCCAAGGAAGCAACAACTGTATTCTTGCATACAGTATGTTTACGGTCCATTGCTATGACAACTAGCAATGCAGAGGGGATTCTGTACCAATCCACTGTACTTCTTGTTGCCAAAACCACATAGAGGTGAGATAAGTGGAAAAGCAACACAACAGCATACTTGTTCCACCATCATTTCAATTTAATCGATTACTGCTACATTGTACCTGTGACCATTTTGGCAACAGTAAATTACAATTTGTATGTAGTCTGCTTCTCTTTGAACCTTATAAGCACATTACCATGTTATAAAGAATCTGCCTCTTACTCACATATGATGGTGGAGATTTGATTTTTTTTTTTTCCAAGAATATTGATGTTTCCAATGCAACTTTTCATCTCTGGTAGACACAGGATGCTCAAATAGTCCTTTGACATCTGATGAAATCTGATGTCTCCCTGGTGAGCGTGACTTTCAGTGCTCAGTTGTCGTCACCTGTGTCTTCTTATACATATGGTTGATTGCATTGTATAGATTAGGACAGTCTGTGGGGAGTATTTTCTGTTTGAATGGGGACAAATTAATGAACAGCACTGCACAGCTTGATGTTGTTTCTTTTTCTACTGGTGGCACTTCACTCCTGTCCTCTCACATGCTCTCTCTCCTTGTCACAGAAAAGACAATAAAAGTCACTTTTTTTCTTTTTTACAGACCATATTTCTTTAAAATATTTGTCTCTTCCTGTTCAAATGTGCTACCGAGCATCACTTCTCCTTCATCCAGGTATGTTTTTTTCTTCATTTTGAAAGTGTAATTTAACTTAAACATCTGCTATTAGTTGCTGTAATTGTTTCAAATCCATCCAAAAGACTGTTCTCCCTTTTGAAACAAAGTTTGTTCAGTTTGTTGTTTGAATGAAATTGAGAAGTCTGTAAGTGAGTAGATTTATTGTAGCAGCTAATTAATTTAATTTTACCTTATTTGCTCATTCTAACACAATATTGTTGTGCTCAGGTTGGCTTTACCCGTTTGAATTCATCTTTTTATTTGCACCCACAATGAAAAAAGTTTTTTCTCCACTCATATGCTGTATAAATAAACCATCTTTATTATTGTTGTCTTTTACACAGTGGTTGTAACAATATGCACAACCTTTTTATTGATATATGTTAAAATGAGTTGTGTAAGGAAATCATTCCAAAGAGCACCTGAGGTCAGTAATGATTTGTACTTTCTCCTTTGTGCAGTTTTTTATGTGACTAAGGTTACATGCTCACACTGGGGGACTGAAGGGAGAGTACGCTTTCATATGAGATGATACCAGAGACAAACAGCTGCTCGGAAAATATAGTTTAATGTCCTCTTTATTAAATTAGCCAGTAAACAGATATGCATGCAGGTGTCATGTTACTCCACTGCCCTGTACAAATGCATTACACATAGTCTACAGCTGGACATATTTCCCAACTGATGTACTCTGACCTATTTGGCAATTTGTTAAGAATAACAATTGGCAGTAAAATCATCCATCTGAATCAATATAATTTGGATTTCTGATACAGAGTTCCTTAACATACAGTCTGTGTTGTGCATGAGAGTTACTCTCCTACTGACAGGTTGATCTGTGCTGGCGTTTATTGATGCATCCTAAAGCCCATCCTTAAGCCGCTCTATGTGATAGTGTCAATGGGGATGGAGGGCTGAGGGTGGAAGGGGTGGTCAAGGAGATAAACCAACATTGCACACAAGTGTTTCGTTTATGATGAAGTGGTCCAGGCAATTACATTAGAAGCACAACGAGAGCTCATGTCTATCCCTCACTCTTTTTCTCTCTCTCCCTTGTGACTCTTTGTCAACCCGCTCACACTCCCAATCCCTCATACATCACTTCCAGAGAAATGCAGGGAGGCACCTCTCAAACCTTATCGGACCAACAGTCCAGGATGAGAACTTTTGTTCAGTCCACATTTTATAGTGCCCTGTGTGGTTCACCAAAATGATGGAGGAAGATTTATGGTGTGACACCAGGAAGTCCAAGCACCTGCAGACAGTGTCGCTCTGTTGAGAGTATCTGTTGGCTCTTTATTTGGAGCTGTGATTTAGGAGGAGTAATTGACTGCAAATGGTGCAGGTGAGATGTTTTATGGTCCAAGAGTTGGCTAAATGAGCAGGAGCGTTACTTGATGGAGAAGAGGAGAAATTGTGCAGAGACAAGGAGGGAGAAGACAGACTGATTTCAAAGAGACAGTGGGGGATCTTAAGAAAAAAAAAACTCTTAATAACTAATTAAATGGTGTATTGAGTCTTACAGTCTTCTGCAAACAAGATAAATTGCACTGAAAAAAGTGAAATTATTTCAACCCAGTGGCGCATTTCATCATTTTTTACAACAGAGACAGAGGAATGAAAAAAAAAGATTTCAAGCTTGACTACTACATTTAATTACTTGTTAAGATTTAGATATGCAATATGATCACTCAAGTATGTAAATCCCCCTGAAGAAACGTCTCTAGCGTGAGATTTTTCCCACTAGTATTTCTGCGAGATTAAACAATGAATGAAACCGCTCAAATCCTTTATCAGATCTCGTATGCTTATAATTCTTTGAAAAAAAGACAGAAACACAATCACAAAAGCAAACTACAGTAACTTTATTTTTTTCTTGTAACACATGTCAGTATCAGCTTTTGTTTTCCACATCTGTGTCCGTCTTAGCTTGATTCATTAAGTTACTATAATAATAATCCACCTGATGTGTGGAGCACAGATGCAGACACAAACATATACAGTATGTGCAGCAGGTCAGACGGCCAGTGTGGCTTAATATTGTCTTGTCATCTGGTCCATATGTTATTTTGTACACAGCTTCCCTTAGTTTTGTTGTTGGAAAGACTCTTGAGATTGCGTGGGCAGACAGAGAGGAGAGAGAACAAGATGCAGAGGAGTGTTGCTGCCCACAGGGAAACAGACTTTGACATATGTGGAAGCACATAGCTCCTTTAGGGAGGGGGCGGAGGGATCAGAGTGGAGCGGAGAGACTATACTCGAAGCTGTGGGGAGTAGGGTGTGATCATTCTGTCATACAGCATTACTGTCATGATGCGCACACATAGCTTCGCAAATGTGTACAAACATCAGTAGAAGGTGTGTGAGCAGCAATGTTTGTGCACGCTATCCAACACACACACACACACACCTGTGCATCGGTGATGGCAGCCCTCATAGGTGCAACCCTGTGGGGGCTGCCATTTCCCCAGTACACCTGTCACCTGGATAATGCACAAGAAATGAAACAAGCACGTCAACCTATGCTCTCCATGCTGTTCTCTCCTTACCCCCCACCCCCCAAACCCTTTCTTTTAATTCCCAGGTGTGTCAAGACAGCCAGCTATAATAATTCTACACCTAGAGCTGTGCTTGCTTTGCTCACGGATTCGCCAGTTGCTACAGCTTCCCAGTTCAACGCTCCCAGAAGATCAGCCCAGCTGTGAAACTGACAAAAGGCGATACCTTCAATCACGGTATTTTCCAATTACAGTAACTCAACACTTTAGCTGCATTCACACAGGCCATCACATTCCAAAAGTAACCAGAGTGGAAATGCATCATGTCGCCACCTCAACGGACCAATTAATCAGAACAAATTTTCAGTCAGGTTGTGTTAACTTTTGATAAATTTGCTCAGCAGGAAGATACTATGTTTCCTCTTTGGAAGCTGGTCTTTTTTCTGAAAGCTGAAAAATGTAATTATATAGACCACAGTTCAAGCAAATGTCTCAAACAATGAATGAAGCTAGAATCAATAGCCTACTGATTGTGCAAAGAAAGGTATTTATTTTAAGGATCAGAGGGAAAAAAATAACAGTCTGTTACATTTACAGCAGAGACATTTAACTTGTGTCAAAGAAGTTAAATTTCAATTAAATGCTTTTAAATGCCAAGAAGAACACAATGAACATTACGAAGTAAGACTTTTACTTTTATTAATGACTCACTGGGTTTTGAATACCGTTTGTTTACTAGGACAAATGTTGAATTTCAATCTTCGGCAGCAGCTATGCCTCTGTCTGTCTGCTGCAGGTTGTTCTTTGTTTTATCTATCTGGAACATTCCCTGATGGATAATGTTTTCCATTTCACACCTATATCCCTCAACATTTAGGATGTTTCCCTTTGCCCAATTTTTTGTTTTCCACGTGTTTGTAAAATTGGCTGCTCACCTCATAGTCCAAATCCAGCTAGTAACCAACCAGTATATAATAGAACCAGTAAACTCAGTTGCATGTTATGATTGAATATTGTTCTGGCCATATTTTCAGGACATAAAAATACATAAACTCATCAACACGATTGTGCTATGTCATTCTGATAATCGTTCAGTTATTTGTTATGCTGCAAGTAACAAAAAGACTTGAAAAAACCTCAAATAGTTCAGAATAATGTGGTTAAGGTTGTACTAAAATGTTATTTTTATACCAATACTTGTGCAATGTACAGCACATGGTCCTGAGTTTGACAAAATCAGAACAAAAAAGATCAGGGAAAAAAAAAAGCTTCATTATGGTTCACTTATGTTCATAAAAAGCTGTATCTTTTTGGCACTCCATATTCTTTGTTCACACAGTATTTACAGTTGCAGTATTCAAATCAAACTCATAATCACTTTACACGTTTGTCAAAAAATCAGGCCTTATAATTCCTTTCATAAGGAGCTTCTTTAAAAGGTTTGTTTTGCTGAATTGAATAGATTGCCTAATGCAGTTGGAGAGACGGTACCTAAAAAAGACATATAAAGTCATAATAGCAATAATCCATTCTTTTATCTTGATTGCTTGTTTAGGCTGTATTTCTAATGTTGTATATTGTTTTTATGAATGAATTGTGGTGCAATGTATTTTACCTTGATGGACCCCAGGAAGACTAGCAACTACCGTAGCAGAAGCAAGAAATAAACAAATAGATTATTTCACTGAAGCACAATCTCGTGTTGTGTAGCAAATGTTCTGATCAGAAGTGCAGAACTACTCTACATTTTGATCATTTGTTTTTTTTCTTCAAGTTCAATGCTCATGTTTACACATCTTACCTGAAACATCAAAATATACATAAGCTACACAGTAAGAGAATCATATTACAGATTACCTGTCCAAAACTAGGTTAAGATACAGTATCTCAAAAATCTTTTCAGAACATCACATTTAAGCATATCATACCCAGCAGAGAGCTGTATATTCTTGAATGTATTCCAATCGACATTTGCACTTCATTATTTGCAAAGCATTAAATATTTATTTGCTTCTACATCACTGGAAGCCACAGCTGCCAGTTCACAATTTTTTTTTTACAGAACAGACAGTCCTCAAAAAAGATGGAACACCTTAAACTAAACAGAAGTGTGAATGCAGAGGTGCAGGACTAAATATGGAGCCTATTTAAAATTTAAAGTGTGCTTAAAGACAGTAGAGAAGAGTACACATTGTAATCTGTGTTTTATTTGTTGAAAAAGGTAACATGGTCATAATAATTTCCTGCTGAACTTTAAAAATGATGATTCAGTATCAGTGATGGCAAAGACAGAGACAAAGAACACATTAATTTTGGTGCATCTGCAGAAGAAAGCGTAAAGTGCTCTCAGAAGCACAGATGGATGCATTAGCACACAGTGGGCGCTTCTGCTTCATTGTTTTTTATAGCTATAAATATTAGTGGGGGTTCAGATGTAATTATTTCTGATGCAGTTTGTCTGGAGTCATCAGAGGGAAGAGGCTGTATCGCAGCTCTGCGGGCAAATGGCTACTGACACATTTATAAAATAAATGAGAAAATGGAGCCATAGAAGGATGAGCGCAGTTAGAGGCCCTGCTGTCTTTTTTTAAAGGTCATGAGTGGAAGCAAAAAATCTTTAACAGCACTGTGACAGCACCGGGCAAATATTCTTTCAATTTTGTGCCCCACTCGTTCTCTCTTTGTGGTAGGATGCTGTCTCATCCCTCACTCGTCTCCATGTGGTGTTCCATCCATCTATCTGTTTCCTGTCCGGAGGAACATCCCAAGCTGTGATCTCTAAATTTCCATCCCAGGATCAAGTATCGATCCCAACCCTACCGCAGATCGCTTTCTGCCCTGGATGCCTCCTGCCGCCTCCTTGCTTGTTCATCTTCCTGTGCATCATTCATCATCGCTCTCTTTTTTCATCATTGCCATTATTTTTCTTTCCACAAAAAAACCTTGCCTTCCTCTGCCTTCCTTTTCTGCATCCTTGATTCTCAATTTTTGTTTTTCAATTCAGCCACAAATTTCATTACCATCTTAACTAATTAGTTGCTAAAACAATAAAGCACGTAACAAAGTTCTCAACGCACATGTTCTTTTGGCAACCGAGGAAGAGAAAAACTAACCAAATTAGTGAATAAATCTCTCTGTCTTCTGTCTGCAGTTGGTTTTATGTGGCCAGATATGGCAGGAGTTCAAACTGTGATGGAGTGCCAAGACGAAGGCTCCATCATCATTATTATTATTCATGATTTAAACGCATAAAACAAGTCCTTCATGAAGTAAACAGGACATGCCCGTGGTAAAGCGAAGCCTTGGCCCCTCAGCTATAAATTGTCTTCGCGAAAGGACACTTTGATATTCTGGGCTTTGGGATGCCCTTTCTTTTGGCATTGTAAGAGGAAAGTAAACTGCCATTTGGACTTAGATGTAAAGCCTTTGGCTGAAAAAGAAGTGCTGCCAAGAAATGGAAGATGATAGAAGACAGAGCAGGGTTTATGATGAAAGATGGTAACAAATCAGCACAGAAAATCCCTTACTTGTCAACATTTTAGACTGCTGTAGCCTAATAAAACTGACCATATTTAATTAAAAATCATATTTACCCAATGAATAAATCATAAGTGTATGATGGAATTTTGACATACAGATTCTTTTTTTCTGCCTACATCATCAGAAGCACAGAAACAACATGAAGATGGAAGTAAGTTGAATGTGAATAAGCAACTGTAACTGGGACCTATGCTGATCACTTGAAAAGGGGAGAAACAAATGGTGTTGTCACAGGTAATAAAGTCTAAACAGCTTTTATTTGTATATGTAGAGAAGGAAACACATAAAAACAGCATTATATTTGCTTAGAAAGTAATTTAACCTGCTACCATCACTGTAGCTCACAAGCACACAAATGAACACCTGTTCTGAGGCCTCTATTTTAAACCCTGCGGCTCCTCCCATGAACCACAAAAGCACTAAATGACCATGATCTCAAACATTTTATTTGAACCCTCTAATGAGTGATCTGGTGGTCCATATTTAACTTTTTGCTCTATTATTAAGATATTACAGCAAATAATCTGACAAATCACTGCCTTGCTAGGGTTTGATTGGCATGTTGCTATGGTAACTTGACTCACCAGTGCAATTGAACCTTTGTATCTTCTATTTATTCAATATGGCCATAGTTTTACCTGAGATATCATTAACTGCAGATGTGGGTAAATGTTCACACTAACAACACTGTAATATGACTGTATGGCACCGCTTGGTGAAGTTTTCCCGTGTCAGTATGCTAGCGGTTAGTATTAGCTGTCCTGTGTCCCCTGACATGCTAAGTTCCAGTAGGGCGGACACGCTACTGCCCGATGGCTTCAATGATGGTACAGTATCACCAGCAATTTCCTTCTCTTTGATCCAAAGCAGCAGTAGTCTCTCCATAACACAAGGTAACGGCTGTTAGCTGCTAGCCTCTGTTAGCTTGGCTAACGGCTGCTAGCTTCGCCGAGACCCGGAAGTGACTACTTGTTATCCGGTTAAAACCTCGTTGTCAGAGGTAAATTTTTTGCAGTTTTTTTCCTCGGTATCCAAAATTCTCGTTGTCAGAAGAGCTCTTTGTCCGAGGTACCACTGTATATCAAATGGTGGTTTCTTATTGGGTGTGCACCCTTATCAACTCTACAGATGAAAATGTGCAGGATGACAGTATTATGGAATCTGGAACACTACTGCATGAACATGTATTCATGCATACGGAGCTACTCTGTCACAGCAACATTGCATGTTTATTTCAGAAGTGTGCAGGACACTGTGGACAAAGGCTGTTAGGGACCAAGCAGTAAGGCAAGGAGACAGGATTTAATGTTTGCAAAAATAGGGGTTTTATTCCCTAAACAACAACCCCCTCCCCGATGCCATGGCCCATGGTATGGTCTAATGAGCTGGTTGGAGGATCATGGTATGGTCTAATGAGCTGGTTGGAGGATTTAACTCTGCTCCACGCTTGGCCTTGCCTTTTGCCACACCAGGATGAGCTCCCACCATGCCAGTAACTCAAAGACAAAGAACAAAAAGGATTAATATAACAGAATATAACTAAATATAACAAATGATTTGGTCACCTTACAGTGGTAGTGCGCTCTCCATAAAACAGTGTAAGGTTGAAACAATGCAAAATTAGTGTATGTTTAATAACTGTGTGCTTGGCTGCAACTGAAATAACCATGTGATGCTACTTACCTCATTAACTGACAGTGAAATGTGATAAGGCGGGAAAGTGTCTGATATCACCCCTGTGTTGCTGTGGCCATCACAGAGGTGTAACAAATAAAAGAACACTGGGTTGGAAAAAACACACTGGCACAATAAATCAGAACTTATTCGTTCTGATTTGACCACTGAACTAATGAGTGCAGTGGTCATCAACTGATAACTCGCAGACCACAGACCATTTCAATTTTTCGCCCACAGAATATTAAAAATGATAGGTGTGTCAACAGAGGACACCTACCACTGTAAATTTCTATCTGGTCACGTTCCTCTGTAGTTGGTTGGTTCCATTCTTCTCCAGGCAAGCATCTGACATCAGGACAATATTTTTAAATTCCAGATGCATTTTCCTCAAAATGATGCTAAAGAGCAGAAACTAAGGGTATATTATCACTGTAGTATGCAGACGATTTACAGCTTTATCTACCTCTGAACCCAGAACAAACGAACTCACAAAGTGTTCTGTTGGACTGCATC
>JAQQAE010021479.1:0-10453 GCA_029823295.1 Pseudamia nigra | reverse complement strand
TGAGAAAATGTTAATGCCTGTCTGAGAATAGTGTATAAAGTGTGTGGTGAGGGGTTTTACAGCCTTAAAACAAATACTGTGGTGCTCGGGCTAACGAATTCAATCCGTTCCGGCGTCGTGTTCGTTGTGCGAATCATGCATTAGCCGGAGCGAGTTTTTCCACAGGAATCTACCTTTCAAATTTCGCCTATTGCAGGTTATTTTTAGAACATAACCCCCACGATAAATGAAGGACCACTGTATGTTTACGAGGTTAGTCTGTCTTCAGCTGTGCAGACTCAGCCTCCATTTTCCTTTCCATCAAACAACATCTTCTGTTCAAAAATGAACAATAGCATTAAATGTTTGCCATACATGTAGCATTCCACTGCAAACCCAGTCCATCTAACCGCTCCTGTCCTCTTCCATTTACCGCAGCATCTCTACATTCACCGCAGACTCTTCCAGCTCTGATGCTGACCTCTCACTTCCCTCTCATCACATCAGACACACATAAACTTATCGTCCAACCGCGAGACTCACAGTGGGACCGAAACTGAAATCAAGTCCATACATGAAACTGTCTATGTGTAGAATGTGCTGAGAGATGTGTGAATGCACTCACGACGCAGCTGGAAAGGGGCACTGCTAAAAGAAAATCAAGACCAACAGTCACAGCGGACACATTCCAGTCATCCCAACTGGTAAATTAGAGCAAAATGAAAAGAATGAAATCTGGAGGAGGATTATGCTGCGCCAACCGCCAGAGTCTGGTTTGTTTCCAGTAGCATTCCAAGACCACGGATAAAAAGACCCTAACTGGATATCTCTTTGATTTCCTTGGTTAACTGTTTTCTTGCTGCTGGAGAAGATGAAAAATGACAGGGTAGATAACGGAATAATAGATGTGTTATGTGTTATTTGGATTACAGTTTCTGTTGGAAAGTTCTTCTCGGTGTAACGGATAGAAGCATCCACCAACATTTTAGTTTGCGTGTTATTATTTGTGGGTTAGGGCAGGGGTCTGCAGCCTGTGGCTTTATAGGCCCAACCAACTGGCTCCTGTGACTTAGTCCAGTGATGGAAGAAACACTTTAATAAATCAAAATGAACAAAATAATTGTTAGGTCAACAAAAAAAAGAACAAAAATGTGACTACATATGAACAAAAGTAGTCAAGAAAATGAACAAGATTAGACAATATAATATATAAAGTGATCGAAAATTAACAAAAATAAGCAGAAAATTGTGAAATCATTTAGAAATCTCACAAGACTGAGACAAACCTGAGTAAAATAATAATGAAAACCAACAACAAAGTCACAAAAATAACCAAAATAGTAAATCAACTAATAAAAACGGATAAAAAATAAAATATTCTCGAGCAAGTAAATTAATATCAACAAGAAAATGAATAAAAATAATGAGAAATGTGCTGCAGTCAGCAGTATGACCATTTGGCATGTGTATTTGTCATGTAATGACGGTCTGCAGTTTTCAGTATACCCTATAGGCTGCCACTCTACTCTGTTGTAACTGTCACTGCTGTTTTTAAACTTTGCCACCCCTCTGGGGCCCCATGTTGTTTCCTGGTTTGCCTGGTGACACACAGCGCCTCTGCACACGACCTCTCTCAGCATCTCCATCCTCGTTGCCTTGGGTTTCAGTCCTCACTTAATGTCATTAGTGATGCTCGTTTTGAAGTTGTGGTCCTCGCCAGTGGATTTGCATCTTCCCATCTGGCTGAAAATTTTCAGCATTGGGGTTATGGACAAAATATAACAGCTCATCATTTTGGATTTGTTACAGTAAACATGTTGTATATTATAGCGTTTCTCTTTAATATTCTTAAATCACCCCTCCTTGAATCACCAACTTATCATGGTTGAGGGGTTTGCGTGCCTGAGTGATCCCATGAGCTATGTTGTTGGGGGCAATTTGCCCCTGTTAGGGTCTCCCAAGACAAATTGGTCCTAGGTGACAGGTCAGATCAAGAGCAATTCAAAAACCCTTATGACTATGCCTTCTGGTGGACCCGCCACCTACAGGAAGGGTCGTCAGGGTCCGGTGCTGTGTGGGCTAGGTGGGAGTTGAAGGAGGGGCCTGGTTGGCCCAATCCCTGGTTGCCAAAACTAGCTCCAAGTGGGTGGAGGCCCTGGGGCAGACCCAGGACATGCTGGAGGGTCTCTCAGCTGGCCTTGGAATACCTGGAGATCTCCCCAGTGGAGCTGGAGGAGGTGGGTGGGGAGCAGGAGATCCGGGTTTCTCTGGTTACGCTGCTGCCCCTGTGACCCTGATGGGGATGGGAGGAGGATGATGGATGGATGGATGGATATTCTTAAATCATATATACTATTGAGGTCGTGCCCTGTTCTCTGTCCCTCGCTGTGATGTCATGTGATGAAATACATGAATAAAAATAAAACTTTGGTAATAAAGAGTCACTGTGTTGCTGTTTAAATGTCATTAGAACAAGGTGTGTGGCACCTCGTGTGTGTGCAGACTTGGCAGGGTTTCACGCTCTGATGTCCGTCCTTCTGTTTGCACCCACCTGCGGTTTGAATCTCTGAACATTTTCCCGGATTAAAGGAAGCCATGGTTGCTCGGTCCTCCTCGCTGACCTCCTCCACCGTCTGCAGCCTCACCAAGGTCATAAAATTGTCTCGAGTAAAGTCTGAGTGTGTGTGTGTGAGAAAGACATGGTGAGGTGGTTGGTGGAAACAGCGCTGGCACTCGTCTGTCTTAGGTATTACCTCATGTCCTTTAGCCTGCAGCCGCCTCCCCCCCGGGAGACGGGGGTTTATAGGAATAATACAGAAAGTGTGTGGTGTTTCAGTGCAGAACTGCTTTACCTCATAATGTACACGATGACATCAGTGGAATGGATGTGGTTTGGGGACGAACACACGCACACACACACATCCCAGAGTTGATGACTTCTGTATCAAATGCAGACGCTGTGATATTAAATCCAAATACTGCAAAAGTCCAAATAGATTGACATATGCTCAGCACTGCAGGATTTATTTGAATATTAGGAAGCTTTAAATGTCCAGCATTTAATTTTTCATGTTCTGGTGAATCATTACTGCACGAGTTTGTGAATGATCTGAAATCAAGAAACAGGATAAAAATGAACAGGAATGAGCAAGAATTACAACAAAAGAAAGTGGAACAAAAAGAGAAACAACACTGACAATAAAGAGAGATAAATAATGAAAAAAATGAATGCACATTTTAAGAAAATGAACAAAAATGAATCACGAATCTGAAAAAATAGTAACAAAATTAACAAAGTGGAACAAAAACCGATTGAAAGAGAAACCAAAATGAATAAAAAAATTCATTTAAATCATTCAAATTCATTTAAAAAAATGAAGAAAATGAGTCATGAATATGAAAAAATAAAAAAAATAAAAGGTAAAACATTTTGATAAATAAAAAAACAGTAACATGAATGAACAATGAAATCAAAAACTGGACCAAAAAATTAACAAAATAGGAAACAAAAATCAACAAAAAAAGCAAAAAAGCACAAAAAAGGAACCAAGAATATGAAAAAAATGAGTAACAAAATTAGAACAAGTGGAAAAAAACTAACAAATTGAACCAGATAATAAAAAACTGGACAAAATTTACAAAATATGCAATAAAATTAATAACAACCTACAAAAATGAACAAACATTTCGAGAAAATTGACAGAAATAAAAAAAAAATCAATTAAGTGAAAGGAATGGAACAAAAATGAAAAAAAATTGCTGAACAAAGAACATTTGAAAAGAATTTAAAAAGAAAAACAAAAAAAATGCAACACTGAACAAAGATAAACAAAAATGAACAACAAGTAAAAAAAAGAATCAATAATATAAAAAAAACAATCAAAATCTGGGCAAAAATGAGTAAAATAAGCAACAAAATGAAATGAAAAGAGTGACACTTTACACCGGCAGACGCTGCAGTTCTGACGTCACAGTGAACAGGTCAGAAGGTCACCGGGTTCATTACCAGTGAAAAGGAGCCCCGGCGGGTTTGTGTGGAGCGCCGCGCTGTAGAAGAAGATGAGTTTGGTGACAGACGGGCGACGGCGTTCACTGTGAGGAGACTTCAAACACGAAGACGCAAACTGGCACAGGGGTGTCCACAGTGTGATGTGATAAATGCCACAGTAGGACGTCATTAACTGAGATATGCTTGTGCATGTACGTGGGAATATTACTTATTTTTATTAGTCATTTAAGTGACAAATAATAATACATGCGATTTTCATATATGCAGATAGAGATTAGAAGTAGGAGCAAATAAAAAAGTTGACAGAATAGAGATTTGTTGCATATTTCAAGTAAATTGGTTCAGCGAGCACCTGAAGATTCTCGACCTTCCTCCTGATTCTGTAAATCTGTTGATGATATTATATACTATAGATGGTGGTTCTTCAACATCTGAGACATTTTATGTTGAGGAACATTTCTCTGAAATTCTTCTGCAATTTTTAGAGACAGAAAAATTGCCACAGATCGGTGAACCTCTGTCCATCTTTACATGTGAGAGGCTCTGTCCCTACCAAGGGCAAGTTGCCCCCGACATCATAGCTTCTCGGATCACTCAGGCACGCAAACCCCTCCACCAGGACAAGGTGGCGATTCAAGGAGGGGTCCGCTTAATTAATTAATTAATTCTATTTTATCAACACATTTAACTGTGTTTGTTTTAAAGTGTTATAGTAATGTAAGATGACCTTGAGGGTTCTGATAGGTGCCTATAAATAAAGTGTATTACTGTATTATTATTACTACTACGTGTGTGAGAAACTGTGACTCCTTTGATTTGTAAAATTGTCTTTTAAATGGACAAACATCATATGGTGCCAGAATTCAGATGGATTCAGGAAATTGCTGCTTGCTGTTGGCTGTAATGTCCTGTACTGAAACTGGAAGAGAAGAAGAAAGAAAAAAAAGGCAGGGCTTATGCTCTCTGTGTGGACTCTAAACTGTCTTTTTCAGCAGATAATAATAATAAAAAGAAGGGGGAGTATTTCCTATGGCATAAGATTTCTTTGGAAACCAAAAGAATATCTGGTAAGGCTCTTACGGTCTCTGTTCTTTCGGCTACAGTCATGACATCACTGTACAGGACGCCAACCAGGGATGGTCTCCAGGGCTTCATTCAGCTATTAACCAATGGGTGGTGAAGAATAACAGACCATAACAACAGAAACACCAGCTAGAGACCCAGACCAATCCAGTCCCACTCCATTTGATATGTGTGCATGTGTTGAAACTTTGTCTTTGCAGTGTTTGCTCTTAAAGCTCAGTTTGGGGTGGAACCGCAGCACCGACATCCTCTGGAAGGAAGTGTAACATCAAACAGCTTTTTCAGGTAATACGTACGGCGAAGCAAGAAGGTGTTTGTTTCGCTCATTCCTCTTTAAAATAAAACATTACCCCAACTGGAAATGAGTCGCCCTGCCGCTGCCGGCCTCGGGGATGTTTCTGCCACTTCGTAACAAACCACAAATGACTTGATGAGACGACATCATTTGAGTGGAAAGAGAAGCGGCATTTCTTTGCAAAAAAATAGCATGCAAAAGTGCAGCCGTGGCTAAAAAAGCTGTGAGATTAATTAGAAAGAAACCTCAATCCAAAATCTGTCTTTATTGTTTGTGCCAGTTTGCTTCAGTGAGGATTAAACAGTTTGTGTCTGGAGTCAACGGTGGATTTGGTGAAAAATCCAGTCTCTAAGCTGGTTCTAATGCTATGAAACACTCCCTAAGGCAGAATTCCTGTTAAATAGGATTGTTGGACAGTTTTTGTGCAAATGAGGCAAGACTTTAACTAGTAGTTGGGATGAGGAGTCAGCCATGTATAAGGGTGGGACGAAAAGGTGTCTGCTTTGTTTGAAATCAACAATTCAATTCCATTTTTATTTGTATAGCACCAATCATAATCGCCAAGGTGCTTCACAATTTGAGGCTGAGACTTCATGACTATAAAGAAAGTAAATCCATCAGAACCACTAGAGCAAGCCAAGGCCGACAGGGGGAGGAAACACTTCCTTTACAACGAACAAAAATGACAAAAACAGAATAAAAATCAATAAAATAATTAAGAAAATGTACAGAAATGGTAAAAAATGAACAAACTAAACATCAAGATCAATGAAATAATCAAGAAAATTAACAAAAATGGAGAAAAATGAATAAAACAAGCATCAAAATGAAAGAAATAAACAGGAAAATGAACAAAAATGGAGAAAAATGAACAAAAAAGCATCAAAAGCAACAAACTAAAGAACTGACAAAAGAAACATGAACAAAAACCGGAGGGTGATGAAGAACAAAAGAAAGAATGAGACAAAAATTAACTGAAATGATTTTAAAATCAAACAGCTTTATTTATCTCACTGGGAGACAGATACAAACTATTACCAGAACACTTTCAACCACTAAACTTAACTTTGCTGAACGTGTCAGAGGGATTGAACGCTTCCCGCAGAGCTTTCTTCACCCACTCGGGTCCAGATCTCTCAGCTGCAACAGCATTACAACTTAAACCATGTGGCTGATGTGAGAAGAGGAACGCTTCCCAGTTTGAACACAGGAACACATTAAAACGTAGAGAAGCAGGGACGTGTCTCGCTGCGAGCCGCCGCTCTGCTTTCACTTCAATTTATGACGTCTAATGTGAAGCAGGTGCGAGGGCGAGCTCGGCTAAACGCCGTGGAGAGCGGCCAACGGAGGCGTTAGCCAGCTCAGAACGCTGGGAGTGAATGAGATGCGGAGACAGATGCAGGAAGGGAGGACGGCGTGTTGAACCAGGAATGATGACCCAAGCATTTTCAGACTTTATAGACTTTGGAGAGCTTTAAAAAACTGATCTGGACATGATTTTGAGACCTGTTATTCCCCATAGGCTTATATTTGATCACTTATTGTAGATTAGCACACATACGACTACACTCCTTCCAACCTGTAACATATTATCCATGTCGTAGTCACAGCTTTGTCTTATTTTGGCTCAATGCATGCTGCATTTTTCTGGTCGTCCACATTACACAGTTGGATTTAATAGAGAACTAACACAATCAAGGAAAAGACTTTTGAACAATAACGCTTTTAAGGATTTTTAGACATTTTTAACCAAATTTGAATTTTGACAAAATCATCCCCATTTTTCAGTGTAAATGGTTCCACACATTACAGTTGTACAGTATGTATTTTACTCTTTAAATGTGAAAGACAATGATGGAAAATCACCAAAATGAACAGAATTGAATAAAAATGATCTGAAACTAATTAGAAAATGACCACAAAATGAACTAAATAATCTAAACAAATGAACAAATATGACCAAAACATGAAAAAAATCTGTAAAATAATCTGGAAATAAACCAAAAAAAACAAAAAAAAACAAATCTGCATTTTCCCAACAATGTAAGCATAAAGAAGTAAAAAGATGAATATTATGTGCAGCTGCAGCTTCAATGTATCAGAAGTATGAACAAAATAATATAGAAAATGAATAAAAATGACAAAAGCATGAGAAACATCTAGAAATTGAACAAAAGTGAACAAAAAGAGTTGACCAAAACAATCTGGAAATGAATCAAAAATGCACAAATCTACATGGTTCCAGTATAAGTGAGTAAAAAGATGAATATTATGTGCAGCTACAACTTTAAAGTGTCAGAAATGTAGAGATGTGCATGGAACGACTTTGACAAAGCAAAATGAAACCATGAAAAATGAAATTAGATGTGATGTGTGCGGTGATGAAAATCTCACAAATTCAGATTTAAGACAATTTAATGGCTTCCAGGACGCTACAGCACTGTTTTTAAGACATTTCAAGACATACTGAGGAGCTGTGGCCCCCCACCCCAAATAAAGCACTACAGGGGGAGGAACTGGAGGCAAAAAACCCAGGGTAAAATAATACAGCATGTACTCACATGGTCTCCGGGCTGGGGTCTCATCAGAGAGACCTGGTCATAGCCGCGACGGAACAGAGCCCAGATGGCATCCAATTTACCCTAAACAAACACATCAGAGAGACACATTCAAACAGCTGGATGACCCTGTCGACACCACAGTAATAATACCCTCGTAACATCCACTGTGATCTGCAAATTTTAATCCCGACTCAACACTCCGGCAGCATATTTCACTGATTAGAGCTTTCCTGTGTGGACGTCGACATGCTGATTAATCACATTAGTCATAGTTGGTTTACAACCACTTTGACAGAGCTGTTGAACAGGTACCAGACCAAAATGCTTTGTTTGTGCACAAAAACAAATGACTCAAGTGATTTTTCATGTGTTTCAGGGTTCCTAAGATGTTGCAGTTCCTAAGCTTCTTGAGGTAAATTCATGTAAATATCGATGTGCATATAAACACTGATGTAAATTAAGTTACTATTCCTGAATCTAAGGGACGCACGTGGTCTCCAGTGCACTTCAGAACATCTTAAAGGTTTTTGTATGATTTGGATGCTTTGTGACTGCATGTATTAGTAGATTGAGTAATGTGTCTCTGCTTACTGAATGGATGGTTTGAGGCTGATCAGACTGTGTTGACAATTTGCAGCCACTCATTCATGATTTGTGCTATACTGTGTCTACTGTACAGCCATAACATTATGGAAACTGTCAGGTGAAGCAGTAATGACGTCAGTTATCTTCTTCCAGTGTCACCTGTGAGTGTGTAGGATATATGAGGCTAAAGTGTCCGAGGCGTATGGGCTTCCTTCTGGCAACTGGACTGGAATTTGGTTGAAGACATTTCGCTACCTATCCAGGAAGCTTTGGACAGAAAGAAAACCATACGCCTTGGATAGTATGACCTGGATGACTGAGAATCTTCACAGAGGCTAAAAGTGAACATTTAGTCTTTGAAATTGATGTACAGTATTTGGAACAGAAAATTGTGCAGCGTAAGGATGCAAACAACCTAGACAAGGACCACACTGATGTCAAGACAACTGGGTTGAAGCATCTCCAAAACTGTGGGTGTGGTTGGGTGGTCCTTCAGTGGACAGAACCCCAAGAGGAAGAAAAGACAACTGGATCTCAATCCAGTAGAGAATCTAAGAGAACAAAACATTACTGTCACATAATGTTGTGTACTGTAGGTTCCCTTTTTGATGGCAGAACAGCTCTAACCCAAGACCTGAGCTCTGCCAGACCTCTGACAGCTGCTGTAATAACTGGCAGTACATGGCACATTATACATTATACAGTAGTGACACATACTTCAAATCCTGGACCTTCATGAATCTAACCTGTTTTTACAACACATTTCACAAATACTCTGGATTGAAAGCTGGTTGTTCATCCCTAGACCACTTTTGTTGGGGTACTATCCACTGCAGACTAGAACACCAACAAGATCTTTAGGTTTGGATACAATCACCCAGTCGTTACCGTCACCATTTGGTCCTTGTCAAAGTTGCTCAGATCTTTACTTAGTTTGGACAATTTACTGCTTTCAGTGCAACAACTTTGAGGGTTAAATGTTCATTGCTGTCTGATACATGCACCCACTGACAAAAGACACTGGAAGCATATAATCAGCATCATGGCCACTGGTTATGGCTGATCGGTGTATATCTACTACTGCGTTTCTGAGAACCTCAGCTGTTTCTGGAATTTAATGACAATGAATGTACGCGTTAATGTATGTTCTTCCAGCCACATTAGCTAATGCGCTAACAGTAGCTAATGTTAGTGCTAAGCCAATTTGACAGTGACAACAGGACACAAAGTTATTTAAAACCTAAAAATGTGTGACTTTTTAGAAAAATTTGTTGTAATAAACCCAGTTTATTAAATTAGTTCATCATTTTTTATATCAGTAACTTAAAAATTTTTTTTATTCCAATAAATCAATTTTTGTATTTATTCTTTCTGTTGCGTGTCAGTAAGTCTTCTTGCACATGTGCGGAACCAGTCACGTTTTTGCCTCGTATCAGATTGAGTAGAGAGAGGAACAAAACACAGAAAGTCACAGTATTTCAACAAAGGAGGCTGAGGTCAGGGAGTTCAACGAGTCCGGAGGCTTATGGGTAAAGTAATGCAAGCTTATGGACTCCATCAAGAATTGCGTAAAAAGTAGTTTTGTAGTGTATTAGTGTAATCTCTTAATCACAGTTAATTACGGCGGAGTCTGTGTGAGAAAAAACAAGTTCTATTAAATAAGTAGAGGCTACAGTATCTCACAAAAGTGAGTACACCCCCCACATTTCTGCAGATATTTAATTATATCTTTTCATGGAACAAGACTGAAGAAATGACACTTTGACACAATGAAAAGTAGTCAGCATACAGCTTATATAACAGTGTAAATTTATTGTTCCCTCAAAATAACAAAAACTACAGCCATTAATGTCTAAATCACTGTCAACAAAAGTGAGTACACCCCTTAGTGAAAATGCCCAAAGTGTCAATATTTTGTGTGGCCACCATTATTTTCCAGCA
>JAQQAE010021478.1:0-10453 GCA_029823295.1 Pseudamia nigra | reverse complement strand
TGCAGGTTTTCCAACTGCCTCTGCCCCGCCCACTGTATCGTCCAGCTTCTGACTGACTGAACACACCTGATCCAGGTAATCAACGGTGTGTAGAGCAAAACAGTTGGAAAACATGCAGGACGCTGGCCCTCGAGACCTGGATTTGCCTACCCCTGATCTATGGTGTACAATATCATCAAAAGATTAAGAGAATCAGAAGGAAAGTCAACATGCTTGTGATCTTCAGTGTATGAGCCCTGAGGCAGCACTGCATTAAAAATAGGTATGATTCTCCACTGGAAATCACTGCATGGGCTGAGGAACGCTTCCAGAAATCACTGTAAACACAGTTGACCGTGCAAGCCATAAATGCAAGTCATAGCTATATCATGCAAAGAATAGGCCATATGTGAACACCATCCAAAAATGGGGTCATCTTCTCTGGGCCACAGCTCAATGGTCCGAGGCATTCATCAGACCACAGAACAGTTCTCTATTTTGTCTCCATTTTGCATTTTCCAGAAAATGGTAAAGTGTCACCGTTTGAACATCTCATATGTTATGTTTTATTGGGAATAACTATACAATAACAATGCATTTTATTTACATCCCAACATTTTTCCCAACCTTATCCTGAAAATTTCAGCAAAATCTGTACACTACTTTTTGAGAAGTCTAATTAACAAACAAACAAACTGATGCAAACATAACCTTCTGGTAAATTTAATCATTTGCTCTGGTCACTACGCTGTGCATCACAGTGAAATGAAAGAGAAAATTCAACATTTCAGGGAAAAAATACATTTAGTACCTTTAAATCTAGGTGGAGATTTTGTTCTTTGATATCATATGTCATCTTCAGCTCCATCTTTGTTTCATGAATGAGATACTACATTCTGTATGTAACTTTATCATTTAAAAACATACACGGATAATGTTGAGCTGTTCACTTACAGAGTCATTGAACTACCAGAGCAGTTCCAATTTAATGTTTCACTTTAAGGATTATTTAAATCTTTTTTGCTTTTTCCCTATTGGATCAGCAGGGTTTTTAATATTAATGTTCATGTCATATATCACTTAATGACCAACAGACCACACTTGATAATTTCCCTAAAGTGCAGCTTAAATAGGCTTCACAGGACGTTAGTGGCTCATTTTTGTGCAATGTTCCTGGAAAATGAAGCAAAAAAGGGAATTCTTTCATGGCCAGTGTCTGAACGACACCAGTCACACTTATGTAACCACAGCATTGAGGAATTAAACAGCCTCATTCCTCCAGATGATGTGATGATTCAGCCTGGCACTGTCACTGTCTTAACAAGCGCCACACAACATTTGATTCACTTCTCTCTCATGAATATTTGTGTCCTACTGACAGAGTGAAAAACATGTTCATCTGTTATAGCGCTGACAGCTTTTAAGATGCGAAGCTTCACGTCCCCAGTCAAAGAGCCTCGGAGAGGGTGGGATTTTCTGACAAGGGCTGTTAAACACCTGTGATTGCTGCCATTGTCTTCAGCCTGATTCTTCCAGCAGCTAACTGTCTTTATTGGCTGTCATCTTGTTTTCGCTTCTTGTAAAGTGCTGTGAGATAATAGACCAGAACACTTGTGAAACACCGAACAATGTATGGTCAATGTTTAAACTGCTGCTTCAGGGAAATGCTATGTAAGATTCATCACATCTCAGAAAATTATCCTATGCCATCTCTTTTCTCTCATATACCTCAGCGAGCCTTTCCAATTACCGCACACTGAAATGCTTGTTTATGTTTGCCAGCAGGTACATTGGAGTCGCATGAGTGAATTCTCTGCTGCATTTATGTCATAGTGATTTCCACTGTAAACAGGAAATGTCTTGGAGAAAAAGCAGCTAGTGATTGTGGGAAAACGTGCATGTGTGCAAGCACATAGTTATACATCCAATCTAGAGCGCACATGCTGTTGTTCACACCAGCATGCTGCTTACGTAATTATGTTTGTGTATTCTGTCCATCCGGCAGTGGAAAAGCGACAGCTCCCCAGTGGCCTTCATGTTTGTTGTTCCATAATGAAAGCGTTCCTCTTCTCAGGATTAGGCTGCAGCCTACCTGGCTCTCAATGGGAAACTGCTGAGATTAACACTGGCTCCCCAGTGGCCTGCTCCGAGACGATGACAAAGACCCTCTAAGGGCTTCTGCTGGCACCTGCTGACACCAGGAGCTTTTTATACGGGTACTCGTATAACAAGACTTCATTTTAAAGTCATTTAACAGAATGATTCCCTGACTTGCAGGCTTCAAGTTCAAATCACAGGGAAGGTGATGTTGTGAAATGTAAAGTTGCTGTAAACATCAAATTAAAGCGTATCCCTGCAGGATGCTGTAAATACGTACACTCAAAACAAGACTGTTTAATGACACATCAACTGCAAATGAATTAGGTAATTTGCAAATATTCTGAAGAACATAACAACATAATGGATGTCAGTTAACTAATGGGGTTCAGAGTCTCTTTAATTACCAAAAAAAAAAAAAAAACCAGACAATACATCAAACAGGCTAGCTTGTAAGTAACTTGCATAATTTCCATGCAAGAAGGTGCATGTTGTTGGATGAGCACAGAGGGAATTCTTTCATTTTGTTTCTTTGGTCACACTGAAGTCTAATTAGACGCTGAAGTTCTTAGAGGAAACGGTCATTTCTAACTCCAGTCTGTCATGTCAAAGAGGACATCTCCCTAAGAGTCTGCAACATGAAGTGAAGGAAGCCAGTCCGCCAAGCTCCCTCTGAAGACTTTATGGATGATTTCATGACCGCTCTGGGCAGCTGTGCAGCCACACAGTATATCACGCAGCTACAAGGCCTTATGGGATGGCAGTGGGCCAGTCTGAGACTTGTCTCCATGCATTGTCCAACTGCCAAGTGGACCAGCAGGGTCCTGCACAAGGTCAGATGACAGACAGAGGGACAAATTAAATCCCCTGATTACACATTCATCTAACATCTCATACATTAGCATCACAGCTTGTGACAAAAATAGCACAGAAATCAAACAACCAAATGAAATATACTGCTTTCTTTCTATTTAAGGTCACTATGAACATTTTTTATGTCAGAAAGGCACTATTTGATATGTTACTCATAAATAGGAGAGACTATTTCTCAACATAGCATAAATGAAGAGCCACAGCCCTGCTAAGATGCTCAAATGACATCATATTCTATAGATACAATTGAGGTCAAAATTATTAGCCCCTATGAAAATGTGATTGGTTTGAGAATGTTTCCCATGCTTCTCACTCCAGTTCTGGATACTTGGAAACGCTTTAAATAACTTTGTATATCCTTCTCCTGCTTTGTGTCAACAATCCTTCTTCTGGAGCTCCATAAATTAAAAAAAAAAAAACAAATGAACATGATGAGCAAAAATGTGACATGCAAGAGCAAAATGCAAACAAAATGAAACAGAAATTCAAATTCATGAATGAGGTAATCAAGACAATGAACATATAATGAACAGAATTAACCAAAATAACAAAGAAAAACAAAAATCAGAAAGTTAGAACAAAAGGGGAAAAAAACACAATAAATAAAATGAACAAAATAATCAAGAAAATCACTATAATCTACAATATAATGACTAAAATAATTAAAAACTAAATAGAATAATGAACAAAATGAGTAAAAAAAAGACTGAAATAGTCAAGCCAAGGAGCAACATTAAACAAAATCAAAAATTAACAAAAGGTCAAACTAAATGAATTAATAAACACAATAAACAACACACCCATCAAATGTACCACAGTTAGCAATAATGACCACAATAGTTAAAAATGGAAAAATATTAAAACCTAAGCAAAAAAATACACAAAATCAGCAAGAATGAATAAACAAATGGGCCACCCAATAAAGCGGAAGACTTCGAAGACTGAAAAATGCAGTACCCAGAGCCTCCAGCAGATGATGCACACTCAGTGTTGAATGGAGCCTGATTTAGTGTGTGTTAATACAGCTGTTACAGTCTCCACCTAGTTACCAGGCAAAGACGGGTGTGTGTCCCCAAGCTCATACAGACACGGTAACCTCTTCACAGTTGCTGAACTGAACGACGAAGCAAACGGAAAATGAAAAACATGAACAAAATAACCAAGAAAATAAACAGAACCCGTAGAAAATGAAAGAGGCAATCCAGACAATGAACAAAAGTGAAACAAAGAAATGTAGCAAAAAGGATTTAAGAAAAGAAAATGAACACAATAACTTACAAAATGAACAATTAAAGTAATCCAGACAGTGAAAAATGTTATAAGTAAAAAAATTAAAATAATAAAAATGAAATATGTAAACAAATTAATGAAGTAAATGAACACAACAATCTGCAAAATTATCAGAACAAGGCAGAATTTTTTTAAAAATTGGAAGAAAGTGAATAGAATTAAAAGGAACAAAAACACAAAAGGAGCAAAAATATTTTTGTAAAAAGTACTAACAAAAATAAGGAACAAAAGCAAAACAATCAAATGAGCAAAACAAAGATAATCCACAAAAATGAATCAAATTTGTCAAAAAAAATTAATTCAGACACTGGACAAAAAATGAGAAAATTATTTTTAAAAATTAACAAAAATAAAAGTTCACCGCCCTCAGAATAAACAAAAATAGCCAAGACAGTGAATAACAATGAACCAAAGGAAAAACTAAATCAATAAAAATTATCAGTATTTTTTGGCTGAAATAACAAAGAAATAATAAACAAAATGAAGAAAATAATCAAGAAATAATCCACAAAATGAATAAGATAAAAAAAAATGGAAAAAAACAGAATTATCCTGAAAATAACCAAAAATGAGTAACATAAGACAGTGGATGATGATGAATAAAATAATCAGCAAAATCAATGAAAATAGATTTTCCAGAAAATGAACACAAACAAAAATGAAGAATAAAATTGCACCAAACACCATTTAAATTGCAATGGAAGCTGTCAAATATCTGCGTTACCATGGCAACAGATGCTGCATTTGTCAAAGTCCAACGTCGGATGAAAAAACCATATACAGTAGAATATACTTTTTTTGTTTTTTTTTTTTTTGTTTTTTTTAAATACCACACACTTTGAGGCCCACTCAGAACAAGTCCACAACCCATTTCCGGGTCTCAACCCACCCGTTTAGAACCACTGCTCCGATTCATCTTAAACACCACCATGATATTCTTTACAGTCCTGACTCCGGTCTTCACACAGCTATACACCTAAATGAATAATGCATTCGTCTTTCCAGTCGACTACCTGAGTCTGCTGCCCAATTATTACACTATGTTCAGGTCTGTTGGTTTTTTCACTTTTTCAGATTCATTTAGCCACAGTAAATGCCATCTTCCTTGAGCCGCCACTCGATGAGCAGACACTTATATGTTGCAGGTCCAGGAGTTCTCACTCTGCCCCTTGAGTCACATATGGGCACCGAAGTGTACTTTAGCTGAGAATGTGAAAGTCTCAATTTATTAGAATGTTATTATGGTGGGAGTCAGATGGATGTCATTCTCTTGGGTGCCATAAAGCCCTGCATTTAGCTATGAAATATCCTAGCAACTGTCTGCAAAGGGATGTGGGCTGAGCAGGGTTTGCACTTTTATGCATACAGATATTTATTTATTTCAAAAGATTTTTAAGTTTATATTTTTATGTATACTATTTGAAGTATAATGACATTTTGAAATCTGCCTGGTTTGCCTGGAATGAGCACTCATTCTGCGGTTGGTTGTCTGTTTAAGGGCCCCACATAGTGAAATTGCATCTGTTTTGGATTTTGGGGTTTATACAAGCTCTGTGATGTCAAATAAAAGCCATTAATAAATGAATTAGCTCAGTGCTGTCAGGCCAAAGACGTCCTCAGAACAATATTGTAGCATCAAAGGTGAAAACCAATCATAGTCTGGCTATAATGCATTAGTTGCACACCTATGACCCAGTAAAATAGACCAGAGTGCCCTCATGCCATATGTAAGAGAGGTAATATAAATGATGGCAAACAAAAAAATAAATAAAAGCAACAGAATTAAATAAGCTCATACATCCCATGTAAACTTCATATATGTGGCCTCTGCAGTAGAACATGGTAGATACCGTGAAAACCAAATTTGATCCATCTGTAATAATGCCATTCAGTCTCCCAGAGTAATGGTGCGTGCCAGCAGTTGGAATTTCCAAGTTTCTAGTAGGAAATTTCATCCGGAACTGCCCCTCAATTCGGAATTCCAACTTTGTAAAGTCAACCAACCCTCACAACAGCTAAATGAACATTGCTCATTTCTGTCGTATTTGTTTTATATTACATCAGTCGTACACATAGTACTATTCATTTTTATCCATTGCATGTTTCTACACTGTTTGTGCAAAATGCCACATACAGTTGTTACCATACAGAGTGCACATTTCTTCAGGAGTTGTCACATTCCCACTTCACAGTTGGAACATAATTAGCTTGGAGTTTACCTCACTCTCAGTTACAACCTCGGAGTTCTAATATAAACGGAACAGACAATTGTGCACTGCAAAAGACAGCCAATTGTTTATCCCCCAAAAAGGGGGCATGGCCTCTATACCAATCTGATCTATTGTAAATTTTCATTTAAAGCTAACCAATTAAGTGAGTCAAACAAAACAAGATTGACTGTGAAAAGCGCATTATTCTTGAATGTTCTACAAGCCAGTGTGGCCAGATATGACACCTCAGAGTGAATTTTAAAAAGTATGTGGCAGAGTTGCAAAGAGGGGGAAAAAAAAATTAACACATTTTCTTTTGTCAATGCCATTACAAAAGTTATCAATAGACACATGACTAGTTGCTTAAGGGAACACGTTGCCAACACTCTGTTTACATCTACTATTTGACTCCAATTATCCAGATAAAAGCCAGATCCCATGTCTTTTAAGATGGACACAAACAAAACCTACAAGCTCTGTTATTCTCGGTGTCCTCTGCTGGTGATATAACATGGCTCTCTCACTTTTCTCACTTCAGTTCCAGTTGAAGTTGCCTCACGCCAACATGTTTTTTTTTTTTTCTGAGTCACCGACTGCTGCATCTTTGTGAACTCTATGACTTTAGGAACTTTGTTGATCGCTGCAAATGAAAAGCTGTTGTATCTTTCCAATAAAATAACTATACTTGTAAATGAATATCTTTAATTCATAGATTTGCCTTTTTGCAAACTTGGGGTCCTGGAATGGGCTGTGGAAAATTTTAATATTACACGTTGCCAATTTGTTTATTCATTGTGGTCAATTTCTTCATTTTTTTTTCATTTTTTTGTTAATTTGGGGGACTCTTATGGTAATCTTTTTGTTGACTTCTGTATTTATTTGTTACTTTTTTTGATTATTTAGTCAATTTTTGCTGATTTTTTTTAATGACTATTTTGTTGATTTTGTGAAATATTTTTATATAACTAGTTGATTTGTGGTCATTTTTTATTTTATTTTTCTTTGTTCAATTGTATCTTTGTTCAGTCATGATGTGGATTATTCTGTTCAATTTTGGTAATATTGTGGCTTATTTTGGCCCTATTTGTTAGTTTGTGTTCATTTTCTTGATTGTATTGATAAATTTGTTCAATATGTGGATAATTGTTTGATAATTTTGTGTCTAATTTTGGTCATTTTTCTGATTGTTTGTGTTCATTTTCTTGATTATATTTGTCCAGTTTGAGTATTATTTTGTTAGTTGTTTGTTAATTTGTATTCATAATGTTGATTTTGTTATACAGTTTTGTTAATATTGTGTCTTGTTTCTACCATTTTGTCCATTTGCATTCATTGTCTTAATTGTATTGATAATCTGCTTAATCTGTGGATTATTTTGTTCATAATTTGTTAATTTTGTCATTGACTTTGGTCATTTTTTGTTGAATTGTGTTCATTGTCTTAATTATGTTGTGTTTTCTTACATTTGTGAATCATTTTGTTCATTTTTTTGTTAATTTCTTTTCGGATTATGGATTATTTTGGTCATTTTTTGGTTAGTTTGTGTTCACCTTTGTTGTATTGATACGTTTTGCTCATTTTTGCCAGTTATGTTTTTTTTTTGTGAAGTACAGTACAGTTCAGATAGGTCAGCCTGTGTGACCTCAACAGTCCTGGTGGGCGTGAAAAGTTGCCTTCACTTTGCGCCGTCACTGGACCAGTTAAAGTGAGCCCGTGTCCCGTTGAACTGCGCTGCACAGTTTGACTCCACTAGGGGCAAAACGTTTGCACTTGTCGACGCATTATGAATAGTTCCTGTTTAGGAATGTGCGTGTCGTATTCAAGAGTTTGAACGCGTTTCTCTGTGCGTTTTGCGGAATGATCGCGCACTTTCGAACACTCTGAAAGCATTATAAGTTTTGCGCTGGCAGCGACATGGATTATTTATATTCTGTTACGGGCAGCGGTGCCAAAGCCGTCAGAGCGCTTTCCCAAAGACTGTGGCCTGGACCCGGACTGGAACCGATCCAAATTCAACATCACGGGGGGACAGTCCACGATCACAAATCTGTGTACAAGCCAACAGGTCGGTGTCACTTTAAATACCCATGCAGTAGTTGTTACTTTACAGAGAAGTGAGCAAACCCGACACACGGCTTTTCTTCAAAACCCACTTTAAAACCACACACGTATGCGTTTTCTCCGCAGTGATCGTTTGGTTACGTTGTAGAATCAAGTTTCCAGCCAGGACATAAGTTTTGCATTGGTTTGTGAAGTGAAATGTGAAGTATTTGCGCTGTTTCCGCAGTTGGAGCAAAGTTTAGTGACCGACTAGGCGAACTGAGCAGCCGACATGAGGGAGGCTCTGGTATTTTACTTTATTGCAACACAGCTTTGTGTCTTAAATAGTCTGCCCTCATAACACAAACCTCCTTAACCTGTTTGAGATTCGTCCAGTAGCAGAAGAGCCGTTTAACTTCTGTCCAACCAGCGCACGGACCTGTCAGCTGTTCAAAAATCAGTGTGAACGACAACACAACTTATGGATTGAAATCAGGAGTTAAACCGTCGTCTCTCTGCATTAACATGTTATAAACTAAGTCATCTGTTTGCAAGAACAAACAGTCGTTGGCCCGTGGTTTCAGATGAGTCTGTTGCACACTTCCTGAAGAGGACTGACGTTCACTCCCCAGTCTCATCTCTTATCTGAGCTGTAACTTTTCAGTTCCTGGTCTGTGCGGCTGCGTACGTACCTGTACATGGTTTGTAGCGAGGACACTGGCTAGAACATTCCAAATATTTCAGATCAGCACGAACTGCATGCACCCAGCCAGTGACTGAACAAGGATACCCTCCAGGATTTTGCACTGGGGAGTATCCATGTTAATGAAGTTTTGATCCCCTCCCCCCTTTCTGTTTTGCCTCTAACGTATAATTTATTATTAGACTCATCAGAGCCCTCTCTGACATTGAATTAAAAGCAGAAATGTAGCTTGTCTGAAATGAAAAGCCAAATAGATGGGAGCTCTCAGCCACTTGATCATACAGTTTGCTTTGCACGATTAGTTGGCATTAAAAAAACAGAGAAAGTAGCATCATAGGACATATTGTCACCCTGCTCTCACTTACTGTACGGGGGGCTGCAGCTCATGCAGAGTCATCAGGCTCCAGAGCTCTGTGGCAGGGAGGTTAATTGTTCATTCTAATTAGGACAAAGATTAATCAGATGCATGCTCTGCTGCTCTTGAAATGCCACGGATGGCAGTTGGGTTCATTAGCAGTCCCTGTGCCTTTCTCTCCTACCTGGTGTGGACCAAGGGGCAGCTTGTGTCTACAGGCTACTGCCTTGCTGAGGGGGAAGAATGAGACTAACTAGACGTGGAGTCAGTTAGAGGAAGTGAGGAGATGTAGAAACCACTGGAACTGGATGAACCTTGTGTGGGCACAAGGGAATGTGTCATGTTCCACTGTGTCCACCCTAACTTCAGAGATTTCATCTAAATGTAAAGAGGTGTAGGCTCTCCTGTCGGTGCTGTGTGAGGAATAGGATAGCACTTTGTTAAATCACTATACTTGGGGCCAAGACATTTTTGTGACCAGTAAAGTGTGAGGCTCATATTTCATACGCCTGTTTGTAGTTTAATCAAAGAGAGGGTTTATAAATAAAAATCTCGTCAGAATATGAGTATGGTTTGGGTTGGAGACAGATCTGAGAGACTGGGCTGTGTGGCATGATCAAAAACAAATCCCGATATACATGGGTCATACATATCACAATATTGCACACTTTCTATAATCTCACTAAATCCAACACTTAGAATAAAGACTAAGGTTGCTTTTACATTGAATATTCTATAACTGAACACTCAGTATGCTCATAGATGTGTAACAAAATACCATAAATCAGATGTATATAAGGCAACAACTCTGTAGGATCATTCTTACACTAGATACAGTGGGGACAATAAGTATTGGGAAATGTAAAAATGTGCAAGTTCACCCATTTAAAAAGATAAGAGAGGTTT
>JAQQAE010021477.1:0-10453 GCA_029823295.1 Pseudamia nigra | reverse complement strand
CCTCTCTTATCTTTTTAAATGGGTGAACTTGCACATTTTTACATTTCCCAATACTTATTGTCCCCACTGTACCTGTAACATTTTGCATGCCCTAGATCTCTATTATGTATCCCTTTTTAAACTGCATGATACTGCTGGAAACTGTGAATTTCCTCTGGGATCTATCTATCTATCAATCTATCTATCTATCATCGCCATTATAAAGATTACAATGAAAAATTCATGCACGTGATATCATCTTAATTTCATGTGTGCACAGTCTCCTCAGAGCTACTGAGTCTATGCAACTCAACGTGAGCTGAGGTGTATTATTTTCACCTCCTTTAATACTTTATTTATAACGAACGGGGAGAAAAATGTTACGGCAGCAGCCAGTTTTGTTTTGGTTTTGTACATCATGTGAGACAGAAACACAGTCAACTGAGGCCTGTCAAACAAAACTAGATATAATTTTACCACCTTAACAACAAACTACAACTTTGACGTATAAAATTATATTTAATTACGCACACATCATAAGTGTTATGGGTGGAATAACTCAAATAGTGTTTATTTTTTGTACCCCCAAGTTATATTTTTTCTGTTCCATAATCCAGAGGGGTGGGACAGTCTATTAAAACCTCTGTACTGTCATGTGTGGACGGACATTTATCGCAGCCTGCCTTCTTTGTGGAGATGTCAAACTGTCACGGCAGTCGTGAGTGTTGGAAACAGCACCTCATTTCTTAACCTAGATGTGTTACTCTCTAATCTGTACTTGATGTAAAATCTCGGCCTCAGCATCGTTAACCTTACGGTCTCTGCTCATTGCTGCTTTGTTGACGCCTTGAGGGGACGCTGACTTCCTTCCTTCGTGGAGGTTAGGTCAGTGGGATCTTCCAGACTCCAGAGCCTCAGCTGTTAGTCTCGGGGTAATTATTCAGAAAAAAATAAAAACACTTTGAGCCAAAGGGAAGTGAATCACAGCCAGGAAAGCCTAAAAAGAATATTTTACCAATCTTTAATTTCTCTAGCTTTGTATTTTCCTGACAAAGACAAAAATGATAAAAAATACAGGGCAGCTTGAACAAGGCAATACTTAAAGGTTGGAGTGAAGGTCCCAACCCTCATTCCATTATTCCTTTATCACTCCCGACTGTGAATCCACATATTGACGTTTCCTTATGAATGTACAAATAAAAATGATCTTGAATTTGAAAGAATACCGTCAAAGACATTTGAAGCGGAACGTAAGCTGCGTCCCAATTCAAGGGTTGCAGCCAATGTCAGCCGCGAAGTCTGGACCCCACATTAACTGCACATCGACTGCAGAAAGTACATCTAACGGCTGTGAAATGGGATGGTCTACCCCAGGGAGGCTGGTCAATTTGCGTGAATTAGCTGTTCTTACCGCTGTGTAATGACGTGGGCACCTGTCACTGACCTGCTGCTGCTTAGAGATTTGAGGATTTGTCGCTCACGTTTGTGGTTATTTTGCTTTTTAATTTAATCTATGAGTTGAAAACACTCCATCGTATTTAACTGTGTATTCCTCATAGCTCCCTTCTTCAGCGGTACTCCTGTTGGTCATGTTGCAGTCCACCGTATCCCATAATGCATTGCGTACACAATTCATTATGGGATGCAGTGGACCACAAAGGCTCCATTGGTTGCAGCCTTCGTTACTCGGCCGAGGAGGGCTGCATTTGTTGGCCACATTTGAAGGACCCGTAGAAATAGGACAGCCTTCGTGCTCAGCTATGACGTCAGCAGTTTTCAAATGCAGCCCACAACAACTGCAGCCATTGACACAGCTTTTAAATCATTAAAATCCAGGCAGCCACCAGTGGTACCCCTCAGCCTCCTGACAGTAACATTTCGAATTGGTTCTGTCCTCTGGCAGTTGATGTTGAGGCAAATGTTTATCTGGATGGAACCATGTTGAACTGTGGCAGGTAGGTAATAACAACATGAAATCAAATAATACATTATCATTGTGAAGGTCAACACCAAGCTAGTGCTTTGCTGAAGGAGCTACATTTTAGGTTCCTTTGTGATTTCCTTTCAAACTCATCTAAGTATAGACATAACTATTTCCCCAGTTGGAAAAGCCTACATGATTTCCTTCTTGAGTTATTATGTTCACAAGATAAGTCAGGGTTCTCTCTCTTTTCTTAAAATGATTTTCCAGTACTTTTCCAGGACATTTTCAGCTGCTACAGGATGACAGACAAGTTATTCCACTGTAGACTAATACATCCTCCTGATGTACCATGTTCACGCTCACAGACCAACACTAGTAACACTCTGAAACTGAAAGTCACTCTTTTTGTCTCCAGGTGCTTTTTTGGAAAAAAATAAGTACAGGATCTGAAAAGCCCCTCCTTGAATCGCCACCTTATCATGGTGAAGGGGTTTGCCTGCCTGAGTGATCCTATGAGGGGCAATTCACCCCTTGTAGGGTCTCCCAAGAGAAATTGGTCATAGGTGATGGGTCAGACTAAGAGCGATTCAGAAGACCCTTATGACTATGCCTTCCCGTGGGCCCCCCACCTGCAGGAAGAGTCGTAAGGGTCCGGTGCTGTGTGGTTTGGCTGGCAGCTGAACGCAGGAGCCTGGGTGGTCCAATGCTTTGTTGCCAAAACTAGGCAGACGTAGGACATGCTGGAGAGACTATGTCTCCTGGCTGGCCTAGGAACAATTTTACAAAAACGTGCACATTTGCAGTATATAAACAAGCTGTATCTTATACAGTCCGTGAGTACCGTCAAGAATACAAAAATCTTTACTGTAGACTCCCTTTATAAATAGTCCACGTGAAGTAGACTCCCCTCTGACACAAAAGATTGGCGAACACTGGGGTGCCAAAATATTGCACTTAGCACCTGTGCCTTTTGGGTCACTGGTAACAGCTCCAGATCCTGGAGATGGAAATTTGCAGCCACACATGGTTTTGTTTACAGTCAGCTGGAAGAGTGACTTTTGCACAGAGAAATAAAATTTGCAGATTTTAGGGACTTTTCTATAAAAGAACATCCTAGAAAATATCCAAGAAGCATCCATATCAAACAAAAACCCACAAAAGAGGGAGAAATTACACGCAGCCTTTTTTCAAGAAGCTGGTTTGAGACCAAGGCTTGGCTCACCGCTTCTGAAGAAGTCGGCGCTTTGCAAGTTTTATTCTCAACTGAAGTTCTATATAATTCCATGTAATCTTTAATCTCATACGTTCCAGTATTCTGTATGTTCAGGTTATTTTTCTGCTTTTTGTTAATTTACTATTTCAGAATTGACATACCCATGTTTGTTTTTAATTGAACATGTTGCAACGGTGACCATCTGAAGAGGCAATCCGCCGTCTGTCTGAACCCATAAACACTGTATTTAATCTCCGTGTTAATGCCATTACAATTTCAGCGATAATGACCGACTGTTTGTGAATGAAACACGATAGTAAAATCTAATTTAGTCCCTTTCAACTCTTTGCTTTTAATACGATCAGTCTGATAGTCTGGTCAACCAGTTACATGACATCTGGCGCCCATGGGCTCTCCGACGTCCAGTGCTAAGTGAATTGCTTTCTGTCAGTTTAAATGATCGACACATTCGAGCATGATGAGCCGTTCCTCCCCAGAGAACAAAGGCATCAGATAAAATGCCCCCACGAACGACGCAATAGTGATGGCCTTGAAGATACGTGAACAGCTGCTGGAAAACACCACCACCAAATGTTAACATTATCAATCATTTCTTTGTATCCATTATAATAATTACAGCCACGTTTATTATAGAGAGCTTATGTCCCATCCACTTCTTCCTCCTCTCTTGGGACCTAACTGATATATCACTGCCAACAGCACGACACATTGAATGGATGAACGACTGATGTTTGTCACTTCAATGCTCAGGGCACTCATTGAAATACTAGAAGTTTTTGTTCATTTTAATTTAGAGCTTATTTTCTTCATTTTGGTTCATTTTTCTTGACTATTTTAAATACCTTTCTTCATTTTGTTGCATATTTTTGTTCATTTTGTTTTTTTATTCTTTTCTTTATCGTTTTTGTTCACTTTCTTGAATATTTTATCCAATTTGACTCATTCGCTTGACTATTTTATTAGTTTTCCCTCATTTTTTCCAGTTATTTGGTTCATTTTTTGCACTGTCTTGATTATTTTCTTCATTTTTGTTGATTTTCTTCAGCATCCTGTTTATTTCTACTAAAACTCCTAATGATTTTGTTCATTAATTCAATTAATTTTCTTCATTATTTTGTTCATTTTCCCTCATCTCCATCATTATTTTGTCCCCCACCCAATCAGATCATTTTACAAGTCACGAAATGCACAATTTTTCACACAAATAGTAAAATATCAGTCAGTCTTCTAAGGGGGTTAGCCCCACTCATGCAACAGCACAGCTTGCACTTCACACATCCAACCAAGCTTCAGTGTTACTTTCTGGGACTTTGCACCATGTGGGATACAGGAACTGATGCCTCTCCTGAAGCTGCTGATGCCACCTATTGGCATTTCTTAAATGATTGAAGTGTACCACATAGTGGGCGTAGGGCACACCCCCTACTAGGAACTGGGAACACCTGGGGGAGCCCCCAGAATTGCTGGGGAGAGGGAAGTCTGGACTTCTCTGCTCAGGCTGCTGCACCCAAAACCCTGACCAGGATAAGTGGAAGATGATGGACGGATGGATGGATGGATGGACAGACAGACAGATAGACAGTCAGTTGGATGGATGGATGGATGTCATAGCCTACTATAAGTAGAAACTGAGCAGCCTTGGTGGATGTCTGCTTGCTCTCATGTGCTTTCTAGTTTATTTCTGCTAACTTGTCTACTCTGTTCATTGTTCTGTTCATTTTCTTAGTCTATGGCTTACTTTTTTAGAATGATAACCAACTTCGATGTAATGGTTTGAACAAATCCTACTACAACCAATTTTTACATTTAAATAGTAAAATGTCTAAATTACTAATGGTTAATTCCCAGTAAAAAAGGAGATATAGATTAACTCTCCAAACTGAGTCTTATAATTAGTTAAAATGATTTAAACATTTGACCCCCTGCATTCAGTGTGGCACGCATTTGTAGATAATTGATCAATGTGTAATGATTTATTGAGTCAGTTCAGATACGACATTACAGATTGGTGTTATTCTACCATCGAGCCCCCAGCACCAGAGGTCTTCGTTGGCTGTTTTCGCTCTGTTGAGTCCTGAATAGCCTACACATATTAAACTCTGACACGCCAGATGTCAGCCGGTGCCAGTGACTTGAAGACCTTTCCAGGCCTCATGAAGGTCTTTGCCCAGTGGGCGAGAGACCCAGAGAGTGACAGAAAAAAGAGAGAGAAAGATGATTCTTGGCAAATGTCTTCTCTCTGACTTTATTGCTGACTCTGTTGATTTTCCAGTGTTTTCGCTGTGTATACTGGGCGCTGAACTTCCCAGAAATGAGGCTGAGGCAGAGCGGCAGGAGAGCGGAAATACCTCACGCCATGCCGAAAACACACACAGCTTAGTTCATGTGACTTTAAATCTCGATTGCAAGCATTTTGAGCTATTAACAGTGATGGAATGTGCTTTTGTCCAGGTAAATTAACACCACTGGTCTGGTTTGGGCAGACTTTCCCCTTGAGTGCTTTTTCTTTGCTTTTACTAATTTCAACATTGTCCATTAATACTGAAGACATCCAAACTGTGGAAGAACGTGTATGGAATTATGTAGTCATTGAAAGTGTTGAACAATCCAGACCATGTTTTATATTTTAAATTGTCCAAACTAGCCACATTTAGCTTTGATGAGAAGCTCATGGTCATCACCTGGAACAGTTTTCATTCCAAACATGACCCTTGTCAAGAGTTAATTTGTACCATTTCTTGTCTACAATGACCATCAGTTGTTTTGTGAGGAGAAAGAGTGGATACAGAGTCAATAGCCCTATTAATACGACTACAACTACTGTACAAACCCATATTTAAATGCTACAGCATCAAACACTATGGGTGCATTCACACCCGCCCTGTTTAATCAAACTCGATTTCATTTCCTCAGACAGTCCGGTTTGTTTGGGGAGGTGTGAAAGCACAGTGGAATATAGTATATATATATACTATATAAAGTATATATTACACACCCATACATGCACATTTATTCATTGTTATTATATGAAAAGGAAGTTATGTTATTTAAATGAAAAAGAATGCATGAAATTAGTTATAAAAATTATTTAGAATGTCTTCTTACCTTGACTTATGACATGGCTGATGCTGTGTGTCTCAGCTCACTGTATGATGCACACATCTCGTGGGCTGCATGTTTTGTTTACCAATGTATGAGGCTACTCTATTGTTGTTAGCACGTTGCTAGGTTGGTAGCTGCTGATATTAGCTAGCTGGCAGGAACATCACAGTCACTTCCGAGTGGGCCAGAGTTCACTTCTGGGTCTATCTCTTTCGTAACCTGATGTTTTTTGCAGTTGCCGGGATGCTTTTTTGGCCAAAATTTTTTCATGCTGCAAATATTTCACAGGGGGAAGCATTCGTACAGCGAGGTACCACTGTAAAAAGTATGTGACATGCTTGGAGGAAGTGTCAGTTAAGGAGAAAAGAAGGACAGCTTTTCTCGGTATGAAGAACTAGATGCCATTCTTGACACATGACCAACAAGAAGGAGAATGCATTGCTCAAACAGTTTGGTTTGTTTGACAAAACACATTGTGGAATAAAACTCCACACCAGCTGAATGTCTCAACCACAACTGAACCAAGTCTACAGGACTATTAGGTGTGAAAACCACCTATGATGATGCTGAATTTCATGATCATCCCAGGAAATGAAGACCAAGAGCTACTGTACCTTTGCTGCAGAGGAGACGCTTGTTAGAATTACCAAACTGTCTTTACCGTCTACAAGGAGGTTATGGTTTCTACAGTGTCCGTTAAATGGATTACACTAAAACTAATGACCTGATTTCCACGAAATTTGCTGGAAGTGTAGAGATTGGGCCAAGGAAGAACGAGTCAGAGTTCAGTGCAGATCCACAGTCAATTCAATTCAATTCAATTTTATTTGCATAGTGCCATTATCATCATTATCAATTTTCTCTAGGCGCTTCATAAGTCAAGGCTGAGACCTCATGACTATACAGAGAGCAAACCCAACAGTCAATCCAGGAATTTTTGTTTCATCAACATAATGAGTTTTTTTTTTGACATTTTTGGTACCTTTGTATTGAAAAATGTATGGATCTTGATGAAAAAACTCAGTGGATGTCACAGTGGTGCGGCGGTGAGCACTTGCACCTCACAGCATGAAGGTTCTGAGTTTGAACGCCAGTCAGCATGCAACCTGTGTGTGCAGCTTTACATTTTTTTCCTGTGTCACCCATACCCATCCATCCATTTTCTACCCTCTTCTATCCCAGCTGACTTGAGCGAAGGCAGGGTTCACCCTGGATGAGTCGCCAGTTCATCGCAGGGCGACACATAGAGACAGACAACCATTCACACTCACATTCATGGACAGTTTAGAGTGACCAATTCACCTTTCCTGTGTCACATTTGGCAAATTCAGATACTGTATATTAGTTTCATCTGTTGTGAGGTAACAAATAGGACCAGAGACGTGAATCTGCCACCAAAACTGAGATAATGGAAGGTGCACAGTTTTGATATTTTAAATGTATATTCAGTTGGATATGATTATGGTGAGGATCCAAATCTGGTGGAAAAGTACACTATTGGCCTAGGCAGAGGTTTGTATCTGTATCTACTGAGTGGCATTCTAGTTTTATAAAGTAATGATGCCTTTTCTTTTTACTTTCCTGAGTGTTTCTTGCCACAGTGTGGATTTATACATTAGTTGTAGTAGCACTAATAAGGCAACTGGCTCAATATGTGGGCCTCTTTCTGTTTTAAAATCTTATTAATCCTCCCCACATTGATGATGTTGTGTGGACAGACATCTCAGGGACCTCTGCTTCACAAAATGTATAGAAAAAACTCTAATCAAGGTTGAGCAGCCCACCTGTCATTCAGTCAGATTCTGCCAAACCTCAGGAAGTTTAACACTGGTTGAACTGACACAGCAATAACTCTCAGATCTCATACAGGGGTCAGAATTTAACCTCTTAAACCCTCTGCCTCAATCAGTTATTTTGTTTCTATTTTGTATCTGACACCTCGATTTACTGTATACCAATAAGCACAGCAGCAAAGATGTGAATGACGCCATTTGTTGTCATTTGCATGACTTGTACTGGATTTTTTTTCAAATATAATTAGAAATGTGGCATATTTAAGTGCCATGTTTCATTAGAGCAGACAGGTTGTCCCCTCTTAAGGAATCTATATGTTTTTGTACAAGGGAACCAATTTCACATCCCACACACAGACGCCAGAAAATTGCTGCATTTTACAAGAAATCACTTCAGTCTGAATTTCCATTGTCTTTCAGCTTGAAAGTGTCTACTGATGAAAACCAGCAGCTGTGAGGAGGACGGTGTGTAATCTCAGAGATCATTGGTAATGACCTGTCAATAACCACACTAAGGGCAGAATTAGACCGGACCCGGACTTACGGTGCCTGACCTGCTGAGGCACTACAGCTGCAGCAACACATGACATCCAGTAGGTGATGGTGGGAGGTCAAACCTTGGAGGTTGTCAATGCCTTCTGCTAGCTTGGAAATATGGTAAGCCAGTCTGGAGGGTGCTGAGGGTGAGATAAGCTTGGCAGAAGTTCCATGACCTGCTTCCCATCCTGACTAATCGCCCCTGGAACTAGATGACATGTATTCACTGCCGCAGTACTCGGTGAAACCTGGCTTCTAGCAAGTGAAAACACAACCAGACTGATCAAAAACAACAACAGTACATAGTATGATGGATCTGCTCTGCCGGGCTGGCAGATAAAAGATCCACAGAAGCGTTGCAAAACCTACTCGGGAGCAGTGAGATCACAGGTGTCAGACTTTGATGGTATGGACATCTAGGACGGATGGACATGGACAGATGCCCGAGGAAAATTCTAGACTTCGAGCTGAATGGTAGATGCCCACATGGATGCCCCAAAAAAAAAACATGGAGAGACAGCATCCAGGAAGACATGAGGGTCCTTAGACTAAGACCTGGAGACAAGCCATAGGACCCCAACGAGAAGACAATGGAACCACGAGGAGAACATGTCCAACCTCTATAAAACGAGGATGTTAAATCCATGATGATGAAACTGCAAATATGTCTGTTGAAATGAGCAATTACAATTGTTATTTTTTTAAAGTAATACAATTCAACATGTGACACCTATCACAACAGTGCATCTTATTAAGTAACCACACTAGTTGTCCACACGAGTTGGTCAACATCTCACATCTTACTAGCAACTTATTTTGACAAACAGGAAGCTGTGAAACTGCAAATTGCCCACAAAGTTTTGAATTGACTGTGACCTTGACTGTTTTCCTTGAAGGTCACATCATTTTTAAAATCAGCATAGCATAGAGACAATCTTCATGCACTGTAAAAAAAAATGTGTTAGTTCAACTAAAAACTCATTGCAACAGACTGTCACATTGTTCACAAGTTGAAGAGACCAGCTAAAAAATTCAAGTTTTGGAAAAGTGTTGCTCTAACTTACATGATTTTGTCCATGTAATTAATAATTTCTCTTTTTCTGAATGTATTTTCTTCTGTTGGCACAACAAAAATAAATGAGCTGTGCCAGTGAAAGAATATAAGTTGAGCCAACAAAAGGAAATGCATTGAGAAAAAAAAATATTAATTATGTGAACAAAATAACGTAAGTTAGAGTTTTTAAGTGGTTCTTGAATGTTAGTGTCCTATCCAGGACAATGCCAGGGTAGGTTGGTGTAGGGTCATGTTGGCTGTGCACCCCATCCAAGAGGATGTCGAGCTCTTGGGAGCTTTTAGTTTGGTGAAGGTGGAAGGCAGATGACACAGTCTAGGCTGAGCTCGATTGGAGGCGCCATTTTTGCAATAAGTATTCATACTGCCCATGTCTTTGTTGATTTTCTCATTCAGCTCTTTGAACGTCTTCACCTGATGAGCAAGGCAAATGTCATCTGCATACGGGAATTTTCAGCTGTTAGTGTTAGGCAAGTCGTTGATGTAAATATTGAAGAGGATAGGCACCACAACGGAGCCTCGTGGCAGGCCGTTTTCTGGTTTCTCCAGAAGCTGGTTGAGTCAGTGTGAAGAAAATAAGCTTCACTTTCATAAACTAACCAAAACAGATCACACACAGACTCAGATTCTCATTTTCTTCTTGCGAGAGGGAGAGTGTCACTGGGATGCAGCCCACACCTCTCAACAATTCTCCCCCAAGCACCTTTTATTATAAAATCACACATGCGAAACGTGCAATCACATTTAACATACGTTCATGATGCAGTCATTACGCACAAGCATTAACTCCTCATTGGAGGACGTATGTTATG
>JAQQAE010021476.1:0-10453 GCA_029823295.1 Pseudamia nigra | reverse complement strand
GGGGGGAGGGGGTAGGATATTCAAGACTGGGAGGGGGTTCCTCCCAGAGGAAGAGAGCCAGTAGCGACTGGCTCACTAGGCACCCCAGTTTCCCAGGTCCCGCCGCAAGGCAGGTTGTGTTTTATTCTGAAGTGTGACTGTTGGTTGCTGTACCTGGCTGACGAAAATGGCAGAGGATTGCATCATATTTACATGGACTTAAGTCATACATGAATATAAACTGGCCTATAATTTGTTTGTTCTTTAAAAGCCAGAATGCACATTGTATGCATTGTAGGCGAGTTCTTATTTTATTAATTTCTACAAATGTTGGGAAGACTTCGTTTCAGTGTTTAATGTGTTGTAAAGCAAGACGACACATGCCAGAGTATTTTCTTTTATCTCTCAGCAGTAAATATGGGGAGCTGCACAACATAATGTTATCTTTATTTTTCTAATGTTAGAAATGCAGCATGGATTATATTTCTGATATACAGTATATTGTTTAACTTATGTAACCAAATGTCTCTGGTCCGTTACCCATTTTCCTGTGCCTTTTATGAATTCCGCATTGTTTCCTGATATTGTTGGAGAATATACTCTGGAAACGAGGCATCAAACGCCAGGTTCTGTTATTGTGAAATAAACACAAACTGAGGTTTAAAGTTGACACAAAGAAATAATTCATTAAATTTCAAAGAAGCTCCAAAATAAGAGTTTGCAGGTAGAAGCAAAATGTCCACCTAAGTAGCATGGGTACCACCGCGACACCATTCTCCTGTTGCCAGGCAACACTCCGATGTGTTGAGAGAGGCAAAAGGTATTACTAACATCCAAATACAAAAGAAATCACACTATTGTCATCTGGTGGTGCAACCAGTATATCTACATAAAACAATAAACTGTGTTGTAATAATTTATAGATCAAATATGTTTTGCGGTTCTAGGCAAATTGTATTTGGTGGGTGTGGCGCTAAAATGGTTCTTTTACTCGCAAGGGTTGCCGACCCCTGATCTCCATGGTCTACACTGCCAGAACCAAATCCACCAAATTTGAACATGTAAGAATAGGCATGGTTCTATATGTCTGTCAGGTGCAGTTCTAGTTGTGATGCGGTGAAAGGTGTGAGAGGAGAGATTTTGTTTAACCACATCAACAGTAGTGGTTGAACACTCTGACAAAGGAGACTTTGTCCTTTGTCTCATCTGGGATCTTGAATATAATTAGTCTTTGTGTGCAAGACTCTGATTTGATTAAAAATTTATCAAATAATATTGAAATCAATTTTCAAAGAGATGGGAAACCAGTGAAGTGTAGCTGGGACACAGGAAATTAGGAGTTTGTATTAAAACCCTGATAAACGCAGCTATTTGTGTTGACATTTGATTAAGTATGATTTATAGACATTACTCGCCTGATTTTATTCACTCATTCTGTGTTTGCTTTTTATGTTTTTTCATTTTATTTTAGATCATTCTTCTCTCTTATGGCTTATGGTCATTGATTATATTACACTACCCTTTTTTTTCTGTTTTTCATGTTTTGATTTTAAAATATTTTTTATGCATTTGTCATTTTACTGTTGCAATTATGTCTTATTATCACATTATGTGAAGCACTTTCAATGATACCGCTTTGGATTAAAAGGTGCTAAACAGATAAAGCCATGTATTATAGAAGTGAAAATTGATTTTGTTGGGTACCTTGTGGCTCAGCTGTAAGAATGCCTTCCTCACAGGCTAAGGCCATATGGCCAGCTGCTTGATTCTGACCAGAGGCCATTTGCTGCAGGTCATTCACACATGCTCTCTCTCACTCAGTGTATTTCCTGCTTCTTTTCACTTCAAATAGCACAAAAAAACAAAAAATAAATATTTTTAAAATGATGTTGTAATTTGCCATATGCAGGTGATGAAGTTGAAGGGTCAGGTTCAGAAGATAGACTGTATATACTGTTAGCAGACAAAGTGACCACAATGTCACCTATTGGTTTCTGAAGGACTCTTTTGAGGCCAATCAGGTTGTCACTTCCTCGATGACTTTTTGGACCCACAAACAGGATATAACCATATTCTGACAAATGGCAGCAGAACTGCTAAAGTGTATTATGTCAGGGGTCTTATGGGTAAGCTATTGCTAACCGCTAGCTTACTGATGCAGTAAAACTTCAGATTATGTCATATTACCCTCAACTATAGTAGAGTGTATCTCAGGTACAACTTTGCTCTGTTTAATAAATACAATTTAAAGTTACTTCCACATTGGCCTCACTGAACAGCCCTGGTCATTGCCCCCTGGTTCAGACTGACATTCTAATCATATGTAACAAAAGTAAATAAATTCCTGTGAGGTTGTTGGAATGGAAGAGCACCCCTTAAAGAACAATACAGTTTAAAACATGAACAAATTCAGCCTAGCCTTGTGATCCACAGCTTATTGTCGCTTCTATTGTTGCACGAAGTCCATGAACGTGGCCAAAAAGTACATTAAAGTTGTCTTGCATAAAGACGACTATTCTGTTATCCTCCATTGTCAAAGCCCTGCCAGACGAATTGGAGAGCAATTTAATTTAGTGCATGAATGGATTTCAAGGTTCTAAGGTGCACAGTGCAGCATTGAGAGTTTGTGAAACTCTTTGTGAAAATATGGATTCAAACTTCTTGAATTCCATTTTTCTCATTTTGGCATTTTTCTTATTTACCTACAGAAGTCATCCTGATGTTTTGAAGTCATTTTCTCATAATTAAAATTGCAGAGAATAATGCCACCACAGCAAAGGTCCTTAAGACCACATATTTTCACATAGCCTTGAACTAATTGGTCGCTATCTCTGCAGTGTTTGGCACGTATCTGCAGAGACAAATTAACAAGTGCTGGTACATCTGTCCCACAATTTTATCATTTCATTTCTGGAATACGCTCCGCTCTATTTGTCTCACACGGCACAGCTGGCTTAGATCCAGGTATTGCCAAATCCTCTCCAGCCAGAGGAAGCTGGATGAAATGAGAAGAGAAAATATGGGCAAGAATGAAATGAAGGGAAGAGGTTGAGTCAGCGGACACACAAAGATGTGGTAAGAGTCCTTCAGGGGACAGAAGCGGCTGTGACAACTTTCAGAGCGACACTGCGCTAACGATAGCCACTTAGTGTGATGGAAGGCAGCTGTTTTGACAAGTCCTGTGGAGGAGACAAGTGGAAGTGCACTCTAGCGTGGAGCAAAACAAAATTAAATTTTCTTTAGTCTCCTTTGTTTGAGGACTCAAGTCAATTAAATTGCACTGAGTGATTTTATTATTCTGTTTGATATTGGAGAATTAAGTGGCTGAGGTTCCCGCCACTCTATCTGAGCTGACGTTCATCTACTGACACTTTCTGAACTCCTGGTGTAACTGGGCGACTCAGTGTTTGAAGAATGACTGTTAAGAGAAGTTCTATATATCAGCAGTTTGCAGCTAACTAAACTACAGCACACTGCAGCGATAATAAGTCACCATGAGATCTGGTCTAATAAATGTGCAAGTCAGAAAATATGACATTTTAACTCAGACACAAAGATTCTTGAAGTTTTTCAGGGAATGGGCTGGTGTTTGCATGACTGTAAAAAAAGATAAATGCAAATAATTCGGTTTTGGGCTACATAAAAGTCATGAATATGTTGCTCTGACACACAACTATGTTGAATTTCTAAACTCTAGAGTAGAAAACAAAGTTAGATATTTACAGCTATGTAAAAGCTGCCCACAACACAGCACCATCCATACCTAAGACAGATATAATTACGAAAACTGTCATTTGTAAGAAATACGCATCAAAAACACAAATGTATTATTAAATGTCAGACAGATGGATGAAGTGTGTAAATGTTTCTCCCACAGGCACATGTTTCAAAATAGGATTTAATCAGTAAAATCATCTGCAAGAGAGCATCAAACCAGATACATGCACACTAGTGAATCAGTCATCATCCATCTGTTGTTGAATTTTTTCATAACAATGTGAGCTTTCAGTCTAACACAAGGAGTCGACCCTTGCAGTTATGATAACTGGCGAGTGGTAGTAGGAAGTGGGGAGTTGTCTCACTTTAAAATAGGTGTGTATCCTTTTATTTCTGTGTTAAATGCAACTTAACAGATGTGACATTGAAAAGATTTATCTCGGTAGTTCCACCTTAAAGCCACGTTCCTTTTTGATACCCAGACCTATCACTGTATCCTGTTTGAGTGAGTTGGTTAATGTCAGTTTCAGCTTCAGGATGATGACAGTGTTGAAACACATGTCGCGTCGCTTTCATGTCTTGATTTTTCCCCTTACTTTCTGTGTCAAGTCCATGCCATCCTGTTCAATTGCATAGTTCAATTACAGATTCATATTTTCTCTTTTGATAAGGAGAGGGCCTTGCTCTGTTTTCTTGCTGTAACCATGTAGCAATGTCTTCAGTGATGTTGGTCCTTGGATCACATTGAACATGTCTGTGGCGAGGGTGAAAAAGAAAATGTGCAAAAAATAGAGAAAATGGCAAATATAAGCAACAATAATGTAAAGTAAAAGTGAAATACATAAATTAATAAAACTAAACAGGATAAAAAATAATAAGAAAGTGGTAGGAAAATAATCAAAAATAATGAGGCAAATTAATGAAATCCCAACATGGAAATTAAATTTCATTGAACTTTAGGCAAATCTCACACAGATCAACAATGACCAAGCCTTTTCACTTCAGAATACAGTTTCCTAAAGATTTATCTATGAGGAGAAAAAAATAACTACATGAAAACAATCACGGAGCAAAAATTACTGACATATTTTGACTTTTTATTCCACACATTTTTTTGCTCTGGTCCACCTCCTCACCTGTAAAGAATGACTCTGCTTTTGAATCTGACTCACTGGTGAATGGTAAATCCATCTCCAAGTCACTCTGTGGCACCAACACAAGAGCTTTATCTTCCTCCAAGGTGAAGAACAGAATTACTTATCAGAAAATCTTTTCCCTGAATAAAACACACTCATTCACAGTTGTCACCTACGCTCTCCAAAAGGAAAAACAGAATCAAAATTTGCACACATTTAGTGTTCTACATGCATAATGTTTGTGTGTGGTCGTCCGACATATGCGTGCATAAATTACATGCATAAACATATTCTTCTGTATATTTTGGCTATGAATGAATATTTGTGAGATATGAGATAACTATCCTGACTGTTGTTGATCTTTGGCTACTCCTGATTGGATGTTACCGTCAGATAAACAGTTGAAGAAATTAGAGCATCTGATTGGTGACATGTAACCTGGAAGTGATTTCCCAGGAGTGGGGTCATAATGGAGGTCCAACTTGATAAACAAAGATATGTTATTTATCGCACATAAATAATCACATTTTCATGTATTTATCATTGTGGACTTACTGTATAGAGTTGTGGAAAAAACATGGCACTTGCAGGCTGAATTAAAAATGTTCTGTAAAGGAAATAATCACATTTTAGCCTTCTGTAGATTGGCAAAAAGGTAGGCTTTCAATCACAACTGTCCCCATAAATATCTGTGGTATGGTTCCAGACATATTGTGAAAAAAAAGTAGTACGACTACAATCCAGTCCAGAAATCCAAAATGCAAGAAGTCAATCCAAATGTTTAGCCAAGATCCAGAGACAAAGACCAACAGACAGTCCAAAGGTCACAATCACAAAATGAAGGGGAAGCAGACTTACAAATCCAGCATGGAACGGCAGAGGTCAGGCAGAAACAGGCTGGGGTCGGCAACAAACAGGCGACAAAATCAGAGGAATTGCTGGAAAGAACTGCTCAAGGCAAATTACAGTCTGGCATTGAGGGAGAGGGCAGAGCTGGTTAAATAACAGGTAAATGAGGCACAGGTGGAAACAATGAAAGCTGATGAGGAGTGAAGCTGAAGCATGTGTGAATGGGGAACATGGGCAGTCCTAACAAAATAAAAGCATGAAACAGGAAATCCACCGCAAACATGACAGTACTCCCCCCTCAAAAGGGTGTTTCATGATTACCCTTTAGGCTAATCAGGGTATTCACAGTGGAACTGGGAAATAAGGGCATGGTCCAAAATGTGGTGGGCAATAACCCAAGACCGCTCTTCAGGACCATGGCCCTCCCAGTCCACAAGATACTGAAGACCCCTCCCCCAGTGCCTCGAGCGAAGAAGACACTGGACTGTGTAGGCTTGGCCACCCTCAATGACCCAGGCAGGTTGGAGGGGTCTGAAGGCAGGCATGAGTGGACTGGTCCTCACAGGTTTCACTTTGGATGAATGGAACATACAGTAGGATGAAAACGGAGAGCTCTTGGAAGCTTCAATTGGACAGAGACTGGATTTATAACTTTAGAAATCGGGAAAGGGCTGGCAAAGCGGGGTGCCAGTTTGCGAATTTCAACCTGCAAAGGTAGGTCTGAGGTGGACAACCAAACCTTTTGACCAGCACAATATGGAGGTGCTGGAGTACGTTGATGATTAGCCCACTTAATATACGAGTCAGAGGTTTTGAGTAAGGTGGAGCGAGCCCTTCTCCAGGCCCGTTGGCACCAGAGAGCCAGAGCATGGGCAGACGGAACACGAGCCTCCCTCTTTTGATTGGAGAAGATGGAAGGTTGGTACCCATAATTTACAAAAAAAGGTGACAAGCCAGTGGCCGATGAAGGGAGTGAGTTATGCACATGTTTGACCCAAACCAGGTGGAAGGACTGTCAGAACACAGGCACCAAAGACCAGTCTCCAGATCCTGGTTTGCCCTTTTGGTCTGCCCATTGGATTGGGGATGGAAACCAGAGGAAAGACTAACAGAAATGCTCAACTGTTCACAAAACTCTTTCCAGAACCTGGAGATGAATTAAGAGCCCCTGTCAGAAACAATGTCCTTGGGCAGTCTGTGAAAACGAAAAACATGCTGCACCAAACACTCAGCAGTCTCTTTGGCAGAGAGAAGCTTTGGTAAGGCCACAAAATGCACCATCTTGAAGAATCTGTCAACTATGGTCAAGATACAGGTCTTGCCATTCGAAGGTGGTAGACCAGTAACAAAGTCAATGGCAATGTGGGACCAGGGTCATCGTGGAATTGGCAAGGAATGGAGGAAGCCAGAAGGTTTCTGGTTAGACATCTTACAGTGTGTACACACGGGACAGGCAGAAACATAGTCATGTACATTCTGGTGGCCATTTGTGAACAAATGGCCACCAGAACCTCTGTAGGACAAGACTTCTGGTACGGGAAATTCTGGGATGACAAGATAGGCGAGAAGAGTAGCAGACCTCCAACACCTTTGACCGTAGATGAGCTGGAACAAAAAGTTTTTCCAGTGGGCACATAGTTGGACCTGGGAAATATTCTTGTGCCTTCGACACCTGTCTCTTGATTTCTAGTTGGGCAATACAGAGGGTTGCTGGTGGCAAAATGAAATCTGCTTTACCCTCAGAAGTGATAAATTGTCGCCAGAGAGCATCAGGCTTGGTGTTCTTGGATCCAGTGTGGTATGACAAGCTGAAGTTGAATCTGTTGAAGAATAGGGCCCATCGGGCCTGGCAAGGATTCAGTCTTTTAGCTGTCTTCAGGTACTCCAAATTCTTGCAGTCAGTCCAAATGAGAAAAGGCTGTTCACCTCCAAAGCCAACTTAATGGCCAGCAGTTCCCGGTCTCCAATATTGTAATTCCTCTCTGCTGGTGACAATCGTCTGAAGAAGAAAGCACAAGGGTGGATGCGATTGTCAGCAGCAGATCTCTGAGAAAGGATGGCCCCGACTCCCACATCAGAGGCATCCACTTCCACCACAAACTGCCTGGTGTTATCTGGTTGATTCAGAACAGGAGCAGATGTGAAACGATCCTTTAAGGTTTGGAAAGCCTGTTAAGCCTCAGGAGTCCAGGTGAAGTGGTTCTTGGTTGAGGTCAGCTTGTGTAGAGGGGCTGCGATGATGCCGTAGGAATGAATTAACTTACAGTAAAAGTTGGCGAAGCCAAGGAATCTCTGTAATTGTTTACAGTTCACTGGATGGGGCCACTCTGGGACAGCTGCAATCTTCTGAGGATCCATCTGTATGGTTCCGGCTCCAATGATAAATGCCAGGAAGGAAACAGTACTGGCATGGAATTCACATTTTTCCTCTTTCACAAAGAGCTGGTTTTCCAATAACCGCTGGAGGACAGAGTGGACATGGAGTATGTCTCAGCATGTCACTAAGAACATCGTTTACCAAATTCTGGAAGACTGTGAGAGCATTGGTGAGTCCAAAGGGTATTACCACATATTTATAATGGCCTGTAGGGGTTTTGCAGGCAGTCTTCCATTCATCACCCTCCCGAATACATACTAGATTATAAGCATTGCAGAGGTAGCGTTTGGTGAAAACCTGAGCTCCCTGCCATAGTTTAAAGGCTGAAGATATTAAGGGTAAAGGGTAACAATTCTTGATGGTTATGTCATTCAGGCCCCAATAGTCTATGCAGGGTTTGGGAGAGCCATCCTTTTTCACAAAAATGAACCCTGCTCCTACAGGTGACGAGGATGGTCTAACAAGACCTGAGGCAAGGGACTCTGAGATGTACTTTTCCATAGCTTCCCTCTCCAGGCCAGAGAGGGAATACAGACGTCCTCAGGGCAGGGTAGAACCAGGAAGTAGGTCTATCGCACAATCGTAAGGATGATGGGGTGGAAGAGAGGTGGCTGTGGTCTTGTTGAAAATTTCTTTGAGATCCAGGTAGTCCAGTGGCACTGCAGACAAGTCTGGGAACTGATCAGTTTCCAGAATTACTGGTTGGACTTTGGCTGCATGTAGACACAGGGAAAGACAATTAAAACCCTATCCCAGGATTTTCCCTTTGGTCCAGTCAATATGGGGGTTATGTTTCTGGAGCCACATAAATCCTAGAATTAGTGGTTGAAGAGGTGAGTGGATTACCTTGAACCAAATGACCTCCTGATGATTCCCTGAAATAACCATGTGAATGGGCTGCGTCTGCTGAGTCACCAGATGAATGAGGTGGTTGTCCACAGCTTTATTTGGTACAGGGGGATCAAAAGGTTCCAGAGGGAATCTCAGCTGTCTTGCCAACTCACCATCAGTCAAATCTGTGTCAGCCCCCGAATCAATCAGAGCTGCCAAAGTGTGGCTTGGATGGGTCCCGTAGAAGAGTTACACATGGAAAGGAAACCGGGTGGTCCAGGAGTCTTGCAGGGTTCGGCTGAGCAGAGCCCTCCCTCTCATTGCGGAGCCCCTGCTTTTAACGGACATGTCTGGACTATGTGCCCTGACTTCCCACAGTACAGACACAGGTTATTTCGAAAACGCTGCTGTCTCTCCTCCTGTGACAGATGTGAACGTCCCAACTGCATGGGTTGTGGAACATCAGAAAGAGATTGTGAGGGGTTTTCTCTGATAAAAGCTCTTGAGGGGCTAGGACCACTAGCAGAAGGCCTCTCCCTTTGACTACAGGTGGACAGGACTCGCTCACGTCTCCTCTCACGAAGCCTGTGATCAATGTGAGCAACAAGAGAAATTAATTGTTCCAGGGTAGAAGGGACGTCACGTGTGGCTAACCTATCCTTCAAGGTATCTGACAACCCTCGATACAACATGTATTTCAGTGCTGGTTCATTCCATGCACTATCTGCAGCTAGAGTACGAAATTGGATGGCATGGTCAATAACGGATTGGTTTCCCTGACGAATGGTAGTCAGTCCATATGACACTTCAGTGTTGATGGGATCAAAGACTCTCCTCCTCAGCGAAGTCATTGAAAGAGGCACAGACAGGACATGATCTGTCTCATTCGGCAGTCCCCCACAGACAAGCTCTGCCACTAAGCAGGGAAATAACAAAGGCAACACGAGAGGGTTCAATTGGGAAGACTGAGGCCTGAAATTCAAATAACAGTGAGCATTGGGTCAGAAAGTCACAACAATGACCTGGTTCTCCTAAATAACATTCTGGAGGGGCAATTCTAGACTCAGAACAAACTTTGGTAGTAATGGGAAGGGTCAGAAAAGGTGCCATGTCTGGGTTGGCAGGGAGCCACTGTACGAGTTGGTTCAAGGTGGTTGTGATCTCCTGCATGCTTCTAGCAATTTCAGCAAAGTTAGACTCATGCTGGCTGAGTGTGGCCTTGATCTGACACTGCCAAGAGCAGCGGGCTGGGTCCATGTTTGGCCAGATTGTACTGACAGAAAGCTAGGTGGAGGACCCAAAAGCATGACAACAGACCCAAAAACCTATATATATTAAATAGGCTTTATTCAAAAAATTCACAAGAGTCACAGGCTCCAGCAACGGGGATGTCTGGTAGCTATGAAACAGCAACGCAACTCTAGCAGGGTCAGGTCTCAGAATGGGACTCAGGTGAAGTTGACTGGCTGCTGCAGCTGCAGGTGGATACTGTAACTCTCTTCATGACAGACGCAGGTAGTTCTTTGGAACGGGCGTTTATTCATGACAGCCTTTGGAGCGATTC
>JAQQAE010021475.1:0-10453 GCA_029823295.1 Pseudamia nigra | reverse complement strand
CATACTTCTCTGCCACTCCAGACTTCCTCATACAATACCACAGTTCCTCTCTCGGCACCCTGTCATATGCTTTCTCTCGATCTACAAAGGCACAATGCAGCTCCCTCTGACCTTCTCTGTACTTCTGTATTAAAATATTAAGTTCTTTTATACAGACGAGTATGGTTTTTCTCATACCTGACCGTTTCGACTGCTCACTTCCTGAAGTCTTCCTCAGAGTGGTCCCATTATGTTGCTGTGATGTGTTTTGTCAGCTGATTTACACAGTTTTTGGCGCTGTTTTCCCACTGGTGAAGGTAGGACGACAGCGTCAACTGCAGTCCAACATCTTCAGTACAGTATCCCAGGTGTGCGAAAGCAAAAAGGGCCCCTCATCCCAGTTAACTGTCCCGGGGGGCGTGCTTCTGAATTTTGATTTCCTTCTTTATCCAGTAACGGTGTTTATTGTTCTCTGTCCCGATGACTTAAGCTCCCCAGGACAGTTAACCGGGACGATTATCTGAAACTTTTTCAGTTAACCTGTACACCTGTGGAATGTTCCAAATAGGTGTTTCAGAACATTCCTCAACTTTCTCAGTCTTTTGTTTCCCCTATCTCAGCTCTTCTGGTATGTGTTGCAGGCATCAAATTTAAAATGAGTGAATCTTTGCAAAAAAAACAATAAAGTTTATCAGTTTGAACATTAAATATTTTGTCTTTGTAGTGTATTCAATTGAATATAGGTAAAGGAGTATTTGTAAGTCATTGTATTTTTTTATATATATTTTATGTAGTGTCCCAACTTCACTGGAATTGTGGTTTGAAATGCAGCCCTGTTTGCAACTTTGTGTATTTAAAATGTCCAGCAGGGGGCACTAACGCACAATGCTGCATTTTTTTCACCTGTTGTTGGCTGCGTATGACATTACTGTATTCCAGCTCAAGCATAGTTCCCTGCACATCATACTTCATTGATCATGACTTAAATCTCTTTTGCGTTCTCATTTGTGCTAGTGAGTGGCAGTAAAATCAAGAAGTCACACTGCAAAATAACTTTACTGCTGAATCTGACAAAGACATGGACAAAAGCTTTTGAAATAAGGGTTTAAGCTTGCTTATTTGTGTTAATACGACACTAATGTGACAGGGTTTAATGACAAACAATGAGTGAAAATTAAATTGTAATAAAAAGATTTAGGAAATTAACAAAAAATTAGGTTGAGTTTATTTCGAAGGACACTTAAAACAACTGAGATTGACCAAAGGCAGTGAATAGGCAGTGAAAAATAGACACAAATGAACAAAATAACCCAAAAAATCAACAGAAATGATCAACAGATCAACACAATAATTAAGAAAATGAACATTATTATTAAAATGAACAAAATAATCAAGAAAATTAACAAAGTGAAATAAAATAACAAACCAAATGAATGAAAATGAAGAAAATAATATGATACTCGCTACTTAGGATGAGTTCTGAGAAGCAGTAGTTTAATTTTATGCTATTTTTTTAATCAGGTTTTCCTGAAAGAGGGCATCCTGCAGAAACTTTCCAGGAAGGTTATGCAACCAAGAATGTTCTTCCTGGTAAACACACACACACACCTGTTTTTCTGCTCTTATTTCATTCTCACATTCTCATAAAGCTGACTTTGACTAACTGGGCGAGTGTTGGGGCTGTGCAATGAGGCCGATGTGGAAGGAAATTAAAGTTGTAATACTACCGACAGCCACTGGGGGCACTGTACACTGAGCTTCAATAAGCCCCGTCTCCCATAGAGTTACACTGGAGTTCTCCTTGAAAATACTAAGTGAATGCATGTTCATCCTGAGTCATCATGGTCTCATATGATTTATTTGGACCCTCTAACACGTGTTCTGCTCCATCTTTAACTTTTTGTTCTGTTATTAAATATTATGTCAAATTTCTGCCATGTTGGTCTTTGATTGACAGGTCTGTATGACAGGTCTCCACTTGCCTCTGGAGTCAGATCATCATATCTTCTATAAATGTAATAGAACATATTTTTTTCTGACATACAATTGACTGTAGTTGTGGTTTAATGCTTACACTAACACCACCACAATATACGTAACTTTGATAAAATGCTTGAGGGTGACACGGTGGTGCAGGGGGCCTCACAGCTAGAAGGTCCTGGGTTTGATCCCAACACTGGGTGGTGGGGTCTTTCTGTGTGGAGTTTGCATGTTCTCCCCGTGTCTGCGTGGGTTCTCCGGGTTCTCCGGCTTCCTCTGACAACTAAAAACATGCGTAGGGGTTATGCTAATTGGTCACTCTAAATTGGCCATAGACATGAATGTGAGTGTGAATGGTTGGTTGTCTCTATATGTCAGCCCTGCAATGAACTGGCAGCTCATCCAGGATGTACCCTGCCTTCGCCCTAAGCCAGCTGGGATAGGCTCCAGCGCCCCCCCCCCCAACCCCCATGAGGATTAAGGGGTAGAAAATGTTAGTTTACCCACAGGACTCATGACACACTTTGCTCCTGCAGCTCCTCCCTTATTTGTCCAAACATGGATCATTGTTGCTGAGCTTTCTTTTTAATGCTGCTGCTGCCTCATATGCTCTGATTTATTGACTTATCCCTTTACTGTACTATTTTTAGTTATACTGTTTGGAGTTCTACATTAAATGTTCTTTTCATGTTTGCAAGGCTATAACTGTAAATCATTGTTAAATCCTTGAAATGTAATCACTTCCTCTGCACTCTAAAATGTCAACCAGGAAGTTGCAATGGATTTCACCCATAGACTGTATTAGTAACAGAGTAACTGTGATGTCACCCATTGGTTTTTGAACAGCCATCTTGAGGCCAATCAGGTTGGCATTTGCTGGATGATATTTTTGAGCAAAAAAAAAAAAACAACGGACATAACCATATTTGGACAAGTGGGGATGGTGCTATGGGAGTGTAGTATGTCAGGGCTATGATGGAGAAACTGAAGCTTTGTGAATCACTGAAGTGTTTCAATGCATTTGATACATTTAAATATGGCGACATCTGCTGGACAACCTTCAACACAGCATTTGAATGGAACCATAAAGGCCAGGGTGTCATGAAACAATAAGGCGCTGTTATGTACATTAATAAAGATTCTATGTGCATATTTTACTGCTTTTACTTTTACAGGCATTAATGATATACTGGTGTTATAATATAATTTTGCGATCCATCATAAAATAAAATTCTGTATGTAATGGAGACATGCTTTTGCAAGATTGATAGAAATACACATATTCACAAAATATAAACATTGGAAATGCTTGTGCAACTGGGCCCTGGTATGTCAAAAGTTATACAAAATACTGATGAAGCTGGAAAGGTGATTTGTGGGGTTCAACTGTTTTTATTTAAAAACAAGATAATTTCAACAGTGTTAGGCCCAGAATTTAAAACCAATGCAACACATCACCGATATGCGCGTCATCACGTGGGTTTTCACATGGTGACGTGAGGCTTCAAAACATGTTGTTGCGATACTTCTGCTTGGAAAGATTGATACTGTGTCTGCTTCGAGCATAACATCACTATGTCAGGGGTCTTATGGGTAAACTAAGGCTACACACTACTTGACTGACTCTGTAAAATTAAAACATTGATGAAGGTTATATTAAGCTGTTATTAGTGTAAGTACTGAACCACAACTAGAGCCAAGCGTCTGTCAGGAAAAACTATGTTCTGTAAAATAAAGTGAAGGACCAACTCGGTTCTCCACCGGCGAGTCGAGTTATAAAAGTGACCTATCAATCAAATCTCAGCAAAGCAGTGAATTATTGATTGCTTATTTGCTGTAATATCTTAATTACAAAGCAAAAAGTTAAAGATGGACCATATCACTTATTAGAAGGTCCAAATAAAACATGTGAGACCATGATGCCTCTATGACTAAAATGCATGAACTTTCAGAGAGAAGCCCTGTGTAACTCTTCATGGAGCCCACTGAACAGTGCCCCGAGTGGCTGCTGGCGGTTTTACAACGTTAAGATGCTGCTACATTGTCCTCAGAGCTGCAGCCCTTGTCCTCACCTGCTGGATTGGCCTCAAGACAGCAGTTGAGAAATTAGCGGGTGACCTCAAAATCTCTGTTATAATATACTTGTAATTATTTTGTTAATATTTTAATTTGCTTTCTTCACATTTTTGTTAGTTTTTTAATTAATTTTGTTGACTATTTGGATTGTTTTTGGAGTTTTTTATTATTTTGTTCATTGTCTTGTTAATTTTTTGTTCATTTTAATTCATTTTCATCATTGTTTTGTCCAATTTTGACCCCTGCGTTTATTAATTTATTAGTGCTCTTCATCATTTTGCATGTTTCTTAGTTATTTTGTTCATTGTCTCAAATATATTGTTCATATCTTGATGATTTGTTTAGTTTTGTTAATTTTGTTGACTTCTTTTGTTCATTATTTAAATCTCGTGCTCACTTTGTGCATTTTGACTTGATGTTACTCTGGCTCTTGCAATGTTTTATTGAAATCACATGTACAATTGAGATGTTTCTGCATCTTTCATATAATTTTGTTCTTTTTGCATCTTTTGTGTCATTTTGTTTCTCGCCTGTTATGCTATATGTTTTTTTTTTTTTGTCCGTTTGTGCCTTTTTGTGGCTTTTGCTAATAAATTTAAACCATCTGGGTTCTTCAGCTTCCACTCAAAACCAAAAATCAGCCTAAAAGCATTCTTGGCCGTATTTCCCACTTCCACTCCTGTGAGAATAATGAAATCAAAATTCCGGTCAAAATAACTATCTTTTTGTGTATTAAAAGGGACTGAATGGACAGAAATAAACAGTTTATTTTTTTGTTTGTTTTTCATGCAGTTCAATGACATCCTGCTGTACACCACTCCTCTCCAGTCAGGACAGTTTAAGATCAAGAATGTGCTGTCTCTGGCCGGGATGAAGGTGACGACTTTTTTCAGTTTTTTTTCTCTTACGCTCGTCATTTTGTGTCGTTCATATCACGAGACGGGATTAAACATTGTTATTTCTGTTGCCAGGTTAGTAAACCCACCCTGGAGGCCTATCAGAATGAGCTGAACATAGAGAGTGTGGAGCGCTCCTTCATCCTCTATGCCAGGTAACGAGTACACAGAAACAAGACCCATGTAAAAAAAAAAAAAACACTGTTGCTTTGTCATGATAATGACTCGGGTAGACGTAGAAGTACTCATAAAAATAAGTACAGTGGTGCCCCAGATAACGAATTAGTTCCAGCGTCACGCTCTGTGTCTGAATCATTCATTATCCGAAGCAACTTTTTCCATAGGAATACATGTAAAACCAATTAATCCGTTCTGGACCCACGACAAACTCCCATATAAAGTATGTATTACACACCCGTACATGCACATTTATTCATTATTATTATTTGAAAAGGAAGTTATGTTAATTATCTGAAACAGAATGCATGAAATTAGTTGTAATAATGATTTAGAATGTGTTCTTATCGCTGTCGGGTTCTGCATTGGGGAGTTGAGCTGATTCATAGATGCCGATGGTGAGGCGGTCTTGTTTCTGAGCTGTTTCTTGTTTCACAGCCGGCTAGCCGCTAGCTGGCTGTTTCCTGTGTCCTGCTTCACAGCCGGCTAGTGCTAGCGGCTTGCGCTAGCGGCTAGCCGGCTGTGAAACAAGACGCGGTCTTCTTGGCCGAGACCGGGAAGTGACTTTTTTGTTATTCAGTTCAAAATTTGTTGTCCGGTTCAAATTTTTTGCTGATTTTTTTTTTTCGGTATCCGAATTTTTTGTTGTCTTAAGCGTTCGTGAAACAAGGTACCACTGTACTTGAGTTAAAGGTGGACTTTTTAAAATTTATATAGCAGATTGGATACACAGGAGCAGCTCAGTGTATTTTGTACAAAACAAAAATTTGATAAACATTTTAATTTGATCCATTGGCCTATGTGCCATAATTATGCTCTCTTAGGAGCTTGGTTCTGGATACTGTGTTTTTTACTCTACAGTCCCATTGGTGTCTTACCCACTCTGTCCCCCCACTGTTCAAAAGGTCGTGCGACCTGGTTGCTGTGGCCTTTTCCCCCTTTAGTGGGAGAAGGAAATTTCATTTTTTTTTTCTGTACTGCTTGATTTGTAAACAAATGACAATAAAGGAAACCTTGATCCTTGAACCTTGAAAAAAACAGAGGTGGTAGTACTCAACTACATTTACTCCTTTACATGAGAAGTTTTCCGTGTAAAATGTGCTTTGCCGAGTACTTTTTATTCTTACTCAGTCACATTTGTGTTTAAAAAAGTACTTCTACTCAGTTACATTTTCCTCAATCTCAATGAGTGAAAACGGCTGAAATAAAAAAGAACCAAATAAATGTGAACAAACTAAAGAAGTAAATTATGAATATGAATAAACTGAGCAGAAAATGACAAAATAAGGAAGAAAACAATTAAATCAATTTAAAAAATGATTGTAATCAAGAATCAGATCAAAAATGCGACACATGAGCAACAATATGGACAAAAATGATCAAAATAATCAAAAAGGTTAATAAAATGAATAAAAAACAAAATTGGTAAAACCTAACTTCTGTTTTTGTTTCTCTGTGAGACAATATCTCCAGGTCATATAATCTGTCAGAAAATCATAAATGTGTTGGAGCGCTTGAAGATTGAATCATCACGGCAGCGTGCGAGGATCCACTGTAGTCAGCCGTAATGTGTTTCATGATTTGCAGAGGTTTACCCAGTTCCAAGCACAATCCCAAGAGAGTGAAGATGCAAATGAATCTTGACATTGGTTTAATTCTGACAGCCCGCTTCTTTTTGTATTTTCTTCACTCAGTTCAGCTACAGAGAGAGACGAGTGGCTTGAGGCCATTTCCACAGCGATCAGCGACTACGCCAAGAAGAAAATCAGTTTTGTTTCTGGAAAAATGCCAGATGAGGTACGGTAACAAAATGCATCAGTGTTATGGTGACCTGTTAAAGATTTGTCAAGTGCAGAGAGAAATACCCAGTAATTTTTACTGATTTGCAGGTAGAAATGAGCGTAAACAGTGCTCATTTAGGATCCAAAGCCCCGATCTGGATCCCTGATCCACGGACCACCATGTGCATGATCTGTACCTGTGAATTCACCCTGACGTGGAGGCGACATCACTGCCGCGCATGTGGGAAGGTGAGCGGGAAAAAGAATCGAATCTGGAAAATAATAATCTGTTCTAGTAGGTGCACGCTGAAATTCAGACTGAATATTACACATGAATGTACCACAGATTAATGATAGAAGCATGTCTGTCGCTATGTGCTCTGAGTTTCATTTGTAGGTTAATATATACGACCATATACATTGTGCAAGAAATTGTCGCCGCGTACACTGAAGACAGCAAGGTTTCGTAAAAATAAATGTAAATACAATGGAACCGCAGGTTACAAGTTTAATCCGTTCAGGTGTCACGCTCATGACACAAAAAACTCGTGAGCCAGGCATGGTTTTCTCATAGGAATACATGTAAAACCAATTAATCCATTCCAAGGCCCAAGAAAACTCCTGTTACAACTCGAGCGTGTTGCTTTAAGTGTGTGTGACAATGCAAATCTGGTGTGTAGCTTCATTACGTAATGTGCGCAGAGATGATGCAATGGAGCCTGCTACGTTTCTTAGCCACAGCCACGAGACAGACATTGAAGACAAGAAAAGCGCGAGCAAAGTAGGGAGCAAACAGAGCAGGCAGAGAAGGAGGCTGATCGGAACAGCCACAGGGAGCAGACGAACTGGACAAAACGCAGGTCACGACCACAGAAGACAGAGGCTGAAGCCAGGATCCAAGGAGCTATGGAAGATGGAGACGAAAGGTAAGGAAAAACGCTACTAAACTCTCAAGCAAATGTAAAACCCTGGAATGAACAGTTTCACATCTACGTTTCCAGGCGGTGGGTGAGTAGCACACACTCCTTTTGGGACTTATTTTACTCGTAACCTGAGTTTTTGCCTGCAAGCCGGTACAAAATTTTACCCGACGTCTCACTCGTAACCCGAAAAACTCGTATGCCAAAGCACTCATAGCCCAGGGTTCCACTGTAAATGTAATGTAATCATGAAAATGTAATGTAATCACAAAAATGTAATCATGATAGATACAGTAAGCGTGGACTCCTCCTGTGTTTTTTCTTTATTTTTTATTGTTTTCCACAGTTATCCATTAATACTGAAGACATTTAAACTTTGAAAGAACATATATTAAATTATGCAGCAAACAAAAAACTGTTGAACAATCCAGAACATTTTTTATGTTTTAGATTGTCTGAAGTAGCCACAGACAGCTTTGATGACAGCTTCATATTCTCTCATCAGACTCACCTCAGTTCACAGGTGTGTTTTGTCAAGAGTTAATTTGTGTCATTTCTTGTCTTCTTAATGCGTTTTAGATCATCATGTGTCTTGTACCGAGGAAGGGTGGGTACAGAGTCAGTAGGCCTATTAGTGCTACTACAACTACTGTACAAATCCATAGTATGGCAAGAAATATTTAGTTAAGACAAGATAACAGACACTTCATCATTACTTTAAACGATGAAGGTCAGTCAATCTGAAAAATCTCAAGAACTTTGAATGTGTCCTCAAGTTCAGTTGTCAAAACCATCAATCACTGTGATGAAACTGTCTCTCATGAGGACCATCCCAGGAAAGGAAGACCAAATGTTACCTCTGCTGCAGAGGAGATGTTTATTAGAATTGGACACATTCAAAGTTCATGGGTTTTTAGATTGACTGACCTTCATTTCTTAAAATAATGACGGGAATCTATTTCTATATTTACTATATTTAACTATACTTGATAAGAGAATGTTGTGAGTGTACAAAGCTTGTTAAACTTTTTTGTTTCCTACATAATTCCATATATGTTCTTTCACAGCTTGGATGTCTTCAGTATTCATGGACAATGTTGAAAATAATAGAAAAAGAGAATGTGTACCAAACTTTTGACTGGTAGTTTACTACTCATTTGTTTGCAGGTGTTTTTTGCCATAATATGGATTTGCACAGTAGTTGTAGTAGCATTAATGGGGCTGTTGACTCTGTACCCACCCTCCCTCTGCACAAGACAACTGATGGTCCAAAGTACAATAAGAAAACAAGAAATGGCACAAACTAAATCTTGACAAGACACACCTGTGAACTGAAAACAGTTCCAGGTGAATCTGATGAGAGAATGTCATGAGTGTGAAAAGTTGTCATCAAAGCTAAATATGTCTGCTTTGGACAATCTAATTTTAAATGATCCCAACACTTTTTTTGTTTACTACATAATTCCAACCAAGAAGGTGTGTTGGAACTTGGTAGGGTATACTGCTCACACACTTAATATAACGTCCCATTTAAAATGTCTGCTGTATGAAGGGTTGATAGTGAAGCTCGGTACCACTTTGTCATTCTTGCCTCTTCACTGTGGTGAGAGATTGGAGATGTGTGGAGGGTCTGCATCCTCCCAGAAATAGCTTTACTATTTATTAATATATTGATCAAGTTACACACAATACATCATACAGAAAACCTCACAAACTTGGACTGGAAGAAAACTGTTGTTCTATTCATGTCTACAAATAGCAGCAAGAAATGATCTGTGTGTTTGCTTTGTCATCCAATCAGGTGGTGTGTCAGTCCTGTTCTTCGAAAAAATGGTGTCTCGCTTACAAGAACAACCAGTTGGCCAGAGTTTGTGACCAGTGTTTCCTCGTGCTTCAGGACCAAAAAAGTGAGTCTGTGATCCGAACATACTTTCCTTCTCATATTTGAATTTATTCAGAAATATCAGCACGAATGAGGGTCCCTGTGTTTTTAGTGTTTTCACCGCTGTCTGTACCTATGTGTCAAACAGGTGAACAGCCTGTGTCATCGGCTGTTTCTCCAGGTCGATCTACCTTTGTTTTCTCCAGGAAACAGAAGAAAATCCCTGCAGCTCTAACAATGGTGACTAATTCTATCAAATAATCAGGCTGGCCTTGTTATTTTAACTTTCATCGGTTTCTATTTTTTTATCTTTCACTCTGGTTTTGGTTTCAGTTCAGTTTGAGCAACATGACATGCTTTTCCTCTTTTTATGACTTACCTGCAATGTTGCTATGGTGAATTCTTATCTTGAACATGCCAGAAAATGCAGAAACAAGGTCTATCTACATCCTAGGGGTCCACCCCTATGTTCCCCGGTGCCTATGTCCCATGTCATTGTTACATCACTGACCTTGTGACATGCCTAGGGCACAGTGGTGTAAAAACAAACTATATTTCTGGGATTAGGTCGTAGACTGTATATTTTACTGGACAAAGTGACCGTGACGTCAACCATTAGTTTCTGAAGAGCCATTTTGAGGCCAATCGGGTTGTCACTTCCTGGACGACATCTTGGAGCCAAAAACAGGATGTAACCATATTTGGACAAACAGCAGCAGGGCTTATGAAGCGTTCATGCCAGGGCACTCATGGGAAGCTAAT
>JAQQAE010021474.1:0-10453 GCA_029823295.1 Pseudamia nigra | reverse complement strand
TGTGATTTCCTGGATTTTTTTTTACATTCTGTCTCTCAAGCTTGATGTGTACCTATGATGAAAATTACAAACCTCTCCTATCTTTTTAACTGGGTGAACTTGCACATTTTTACCAACTTAGTATAAACTTAAGCATAAGGCAAAAAGCAAAAATCATCATATGGCAAAAAATCTGATTTATAAAAACTGTGCATGCACACAAACTTATCCCGTTTCCCATTTATAGATGCCAACCTGTCTGAAAGCTTGCATATGCATCTTCACCTCAAAGACCACCCTGTCAACACCTAGATTCCACCTTAAAAAAGGTCGATGCAGAATGCCTAATGAATATTCAGACACAAACGAACCAGCCCTGCAGTGGATTCTCTTGATAAATCATGGCAAGGAAGCACAACTTCAGTGACAAAAAGATTGAAGTCAAAAACATGAGTAACAAAAGAACAAATACAGACTGGAGCCATATTACCACAGCAGAGCGTTCTGTCATCTGTACCAGCTGTACAATTTCACAGATAAAATAGTAGGGTTGCGGCACAACACACCTACTGCAATCAATAGTTCATAAATGACAGGAGACAATTCATCCCTCTGTGTGATCGTAGTCAAGTAGACAAAAAGCGCCAATCGGAAATTCACTGAAAATCAGCCTCCTTCCAGAGGTACGAATTATATCGATCTGCATGTGTGATCGACAGAAAGTCAAGTACAGTGGATATAAAAAGTCTACACACCCCTGTTCAAATGCAAGGTTTTTGTGATGTAAAAAACTGACACCAAGATAAATAATTTCACAACTTTTTCTACCTTTAATGTGACCTAAAACCTGTACAACACATCTGAAAAACGAACAAATCTTTCAGGGAGGTGAAGTAAAAAATAAATAACTGAGCTAATGAGGTGGCATAAATGTGCACACCCTGTTATAACTGGGGATGTGGCTGTGTTGGTATTTAGCCAGTTACATTTAAACTAATGTTAAATTGGAGTCAGCACACACCTGTCACCATTTAAAGTGCCTTTGATTAACCCCCAAATAAAGTTCAGCTGTTGCAGTAGACTTTTCATGACATTTTTGTAGCCACATCTTCCAGCACAAGCCATGGTCCGCAGAGAGCTTCCAAAGCATCAAAGGGATCTCATTAGTCAAAGATATCAGTCAAGTGAAGGGTACAAAAGAATTACCAAGGAATTAAATATACCATGGAACACAGTGAAGACAGTCATCATCAAGTGGAGACAATATTACACAACAGTGACATTACCAAGAACAGGACGTGCGTCCAAAATTGATAAGATGAGAAGAAAACTGGTCAGGGAGGCTGCCAAGAGGCCGACAGCAACATTGAAGGAGCTGCAGAAATTTCTGGCAAGTACTGGCTGTGTAGTACATGTGACAACAATCTCCCATCTTCTTCATATGTCTGGGCTAAGGGGTAGGGTGGCAAGACGGAAGCCTCATCTTACAAAGAAAAACATTCAAGCCCGGTTTCATTTGGCAAAAAGACATTTGGAATCTCCCAAATGCATGTGGGAAAATGTGTTATGGTCCGATGACACCAAGATTGAACTTCTTGGCCATAATTCCAAAAGGTGGATTTGGCACAAAAACAACACTGCTCATCACCAAAACACCACCATACCTATAGTGAAGCATGGTGGTGGCAGCATCATGCTTTGGGGATGTTTTTCGTCAGCTGGAACTCACATTAAAAGATGGAAAATGTTGTGAAATTATTTATCCTGGTGTCAATTTTTTACATCACAAAAACCTTGCATTTGAACAGGGGTGTGTAGACTTTTTATATCCACTGTAGGTGTGGACCTTCTACAAAGTACAGCAAAAAAAATGCCACAAAACATTGAATCAGTGATGACTGATATGGATTTTTCAGGGCTGATACCAATTAGTAGTTAAGGAGGCCAATAACCAATATTTGGAGCTATATTCATTTGCAGTAAAAGTGTAAAAACTGGCGTAAAAATGTTGAATAATATAAAACACTTACCTTCGTGTAAATGCCTAAAGCATGTTTATTTAACCAAACAAATAGAAAATAAACACTTGTTTTATTGTAGGGAAGCACACCAAGGTGGAGGCTGATTAGTTTTTACCATGACATTAGTTGTCCGGTCTGGCTGTAAACGCTCAGCAGCCTATGTATTATCAACGGGGAGAATGTATGTAATGTGGAGAATAGTGTGTGTTTGCATGAAAGTCACATGAAAAACTCTACAGCTCACAACTATTACAATAACTTGTGAGTCCCTGGATCCATGCACTTCTGGAGCTATTTATTTTCTATATGTTTGGTTAAATAAACACGCTTTAGGCATTTAAACCAAGTTAAGTGTTTGTATTATTCAACATTTTTACTGCAAATGAATATTGGCTCCAAATATCGGTTATCAGCCTGCCTAACTACTAATAATCGGTATCAGTCTTGAAAAATGTATATCGGTTGATCATACACTTGACATACACTTATTACCTCCTCCTCAAAGTGACTCTACAACCCTTAGCTTTGTGAGAAAGGGGGGGACAAAAGAGCAGAAATAAAAAATCCTGCACATTGTAGATGGCCCCACATACTTGTCTTTCCTTACAGTGAAATTGCATTAGCCTAGAGACAAATGTAATTCATACGGCTGATTTCAGTGAATCCCCGGTGGTATATCGTTTTCCACCTTACTACGATCAGACACAGGTACGATTTGTCTCTCACCAACTTGCCGTTTTTGAGCTATTGATCATGGTAGATTCAGCCTGTGAATATCCGTCTAACTTCACCCACGTTGGAAGGATTTGCCGAGCTAGCTTTCCTACTAAGACTATAATAAGCCTGGCGTGTTTCACACCTAGTCTGTTATTACTAGTATTAGAACTATTATTCTATCATTGTTCTCACCCTTGCAGGCGCTGATAAGGAAGTAGCCGTAGGGAGTGATTCCACTGAAGGCCAGGTCCACCACAGGCCGGGTGTGACCGGAGCAGGTGAGCGGGGTCTGTCTCATCGCCATGGTCTTCCAGCCGGCCAGGAGACAAGTCACACCGGGGTGGAGGTGGGTTTCGAAACGCTCGCGGCTGGTTTGCTAGCTAGCTAAATGGGTCTGCTAACAAACGAAAAGACAGAACGAGAAGCCTGACTGTGCTTTTTTCAGGTGGTCTAGTTCCAGCAGACTGCAGGTTGGTCAGCGAGGGAGTGAAAAATCAACCGTGTATGTATGTGAAACGAAACGACGTCTCCCTCCCAGGGAAGGAATGGCTATCGTGCTAATAGCTACAACATTGCAACTAACTAGCAACGTGCGTGGCGGCGTCACGCCGCAGCTGGTATATATAGCATAGGCGCAGCTACGTTTTCACTTCCGGTGCCTTATTTTCAGAATAAAAGCTACATGTCCACAACTGATACAGTCTATGGTACAACTTTGTATAGAAAATGAAGCATGTTTACTGTTCTGGAGTAAAACGATCAAGTAAATCAGAAGTAATGAACAGAATAATAAACAAAAAAGAACAAAATGAGGGGACCGCTGAGGGGACCCCCAGATGTTCCCAAGCCAGCCAAGAGACACAGTCCCTTCAGCATGCCCTGAGTCTACCCCGGGGCTTCCTACCAATTGGAGCTAGTTTTGGCTACCGGAGATTGGGCCACCCAGTCCCGGCCTGCGGTTGCCACCCAAACCACACAGCACCGAACCTTTACGGCCCTTCCTGCAGGTGGTGGGCCCACAGGAACATAGTCATAAGCGTCTTCTGAATCGCTTGGGAGACCCTACCAGGGTGAATTGCCCCCGGAAACATAGTTCCTAGGATTAGATTAGATTCAACTTTATTGTCATTGCACGTGTCACAAGTACAGAGCAACAAAATGCAGGATCACTCAGGTAGGCAAACCCCTCCACCACGATAAAGTGGTGATCCAAGGAGGGGCAAAATAACAAAATGGGCAACAAAATTTTATAAAAATCTATAAAATGCACAACAACAATCATCAACTTAATCAAGTTGGTAAGACAAAAAGAACAAAATAAACAAATCTTGAAATGTGCAAATCATGACCTCATTTTAAGATAACTAGTAACCGATATTGCACATCATCTATTTTATATTTACCTAGTTCTGCATAAGAACATAAGAACTGCATTGATGATAATTAATGTGAACTTTACACTTTTATTATCAGTGGGATCAATAACCTTTTAAAATGCAAGATACATATGAAGCTACAATAAATTCCACATTATGAACTTACTCACTACTGATTAGTTTTTTAAAGAGATACTTATTTTTGTTTTACTCAAGTACTTTTATGACTAGTTCTACCTCTATGAGAGTCTCTGTAATTACACAGTACTTTTACTTGAGTACTGTTTCTGTGTACTCTAACAACTCCTGTATTCTGGTAGGCATTAATAGGCATTACCCACCCATTTGTTTAAAAGAACAAATGTATTTGATTATACATATTAAAAATGTGAACAAAAAATTATTAATCAATTAAAATTATAGATTGTTCACAGAGGTGGATGGTAATACTCAAGTACATTTACTCCTTTGCATGTACAGTACTTGAGTAGTTTTTTCAAAATAAATGTACTTCAAAGAGTAGTTGCTTCGCAAAATACTTTTTACTCTTATTTGCATTTGGGATGAAAAAATATACTTCTACTCAGCAACATTTGGCTCCACCTCAATGAGTAGGGGTGAAACGGGTAGAAATTTTGAAAAGTAAATATTGGCAATCATTTTTAAAAGTCAACTAAATAATCAAATAATTACAAAAATCATCACAAAAATGAACAAAACAAGCAACAAAATGAGTAGGAAATTAATAAAATGAATAAAATAAGCAAAAATGAAGAAAATAGTAATGTAAATTAATGAAAATCAACATGATAAAGGAGCTGAACAAAATGTATAAACAAAATGAGCAGCAAAATGAGAAAAAACTGAATATGCAAGGAAATGAGCAGAAGTGAACAAATTGAGTAATGACACAGGTAACAAAAAAATATAATCAAGTTAAAAAAGTGAACAAAATAAAATTGGGAATAAAAAGGCAACAAAATAAACAGAAGAATAATGAAAACTTAAGAAAATAGTCTGTAATAAAGTCCACCTTATTAAGTTACTCACTACTTAGTAGTAGTTTATTATGATATACTCTTTTGGTTTTAGTCAAGTACTTACGAGTCTGAGTTCTTCTATGTCTACTTGAATCAGTATAATTATAATGTAACTATACTTTTACTGGAGTACCGTTTCTGTTTATTCTACACACCACTGATTGTTTGGGACATAGGTTTTAAAGGGTACTTCACATATAGAAGATTATTTTAAAAGAAGAAATTCTGGCTAGTTTTTGAATTTTAACAGTCTAATTCTTTTGGCCTTTTGAAATTAAAGGTCCCATATTTTACTGCTGAATGTTATAACTTGTACGGATTCCTTTAAGGGTGTTGATCAAATACAATGTGGTGATTAGATTTCTTCTTAGTTTTCCGAAGGCTTCTTTATGACTGTCACATGTGATTCCACTGTGAAGTGTTGTAACCACACATTTTATGGGAAAATCTTCCAACTGGCTCAAATGCAGGTCATTTCCAAGGTGACCTGGGATCAGATTCTGACATACGGTTACTCCAAACATGGAATAATGCAATTTCAATAGAGAATTTCCCCCCAAAATGTACCCAGAATACAAGCAGTTGGCCAGTGGGGTTAATTTAAACTTTAATATGATTGGTTTTAACTCATGATGTTTAATTTAGAGCTGTAGTGGAACTCCATGTTATTGTGAGGATTCCTCAGGACTGAACATGTTCATTTTTTCTAGTTTCTATCTCAGATCTGAATTGAAACATTAAATAAAAAATAAAAAAAAGATGGATTTTCATTGTATGGGATGTTTAATGCGAGGTGTTTAATATCAGTGGTGGGTAAACAGACACAGTACCCAAGTAAAAGTATTGTTACTTTCTAATTACAGTGATTCAAGTAGAAGTACTCATTAACATAAGTACTTGGGTAAAAGTATACTTGAGTATCTCCTAAAAAAACCACTCATATACTTAGTAACTTCATAACATGGAATGTATTACAGCCTGGTATATTGTGTTCAGACAGCTCTTTGGTTCAATTTTGTTAATTTTCTTCAGTATTTAGTTCATTTTGTTGCTTATGTTTGTTTTGTTAACTTTGCTTGTGTTGGTCATTTTTGCTAATTTAGTTGATTACTTCTAGTGTCTTTTCCCACTAAAAAGTCCTATTAGCTAATCTTTTCTAATTTTTTTAGTGTCTTTTCTCTAAGTCTGAGGAAGAGTTAAGCAATGTACAAATAAGCTGACATTTCACTGATGGCAGTGGCTGGCTAGTTGTTTCATAAATTTGTACAATTGATTTTGTGCTTGTTCAGAGAAAATGTGATGAAACACTGAAAGATTTCCTAATGATTTCTGCGCTTCTTTGGCCCAAAAGGAGGAATAATTATCCATAAAACACTGCAGATATCTGTTTTAGGATCCCACGTCCATATACCTGGTGTGTTGATGTGATTGCTTGAAAATGGATTGATCTGCTTACTTGAAACTTGCCATATTTACTGGAGACATAAAGGGTCTATATGTAGAATTTAACTTTTAAGTATTCAAAAAATAAATCCTAATATCATTAGATTTCTGTGATTTTTTTTTTTTTTTACCTTTGGATGGTCCACAATGAATTTTCACTGGTCTTACAGCACTATGTGGAGCTCAGTGTTAGGGTTTTCACACCAGCAGAATTCTGAGGAAGTTCCAGTTCCCAAACCAAATTGTGAACTGGTCAGCACATTCACACTGTAAAAAAAATCCATGAAAATTTGGTTCTTTCTCCTGAACTCTGACATCATTCATGCCTGTGGACAATTTAGAGTCACAAATTCACCTAACCACTAGTGCATGATTTTGGTTGTGGGAGGAAGCCAGAGTACCTGGAGGGAACCCGTGCAGACATGGGGAGAACATGCAAACTCCACAGAGGATCCCACAGTTGGGATTGAACTGCACCACCGTGTCCCCTCTGTTTCTTCAGATTGTTCATTTTTACTCATTTACAGTACTCTTTCTTTTTGCTTGTTTTTTGTTTCATTTTGTTGCTTATTTTGTTGGTTTTGCAGGACGACTCTTCATTTTTCCTTAATTTGTTCGTTTTTCCTTCACATTTGTTCATTTTTCCTTCGCAATTGTTCATTTTCTTGGTTCCTTTTGTTCAACTTGTTGTTCTTTGTTCATTTTGTGGATAGTTTTGCTTATTTTTGTGCAGTTTTGTTGATATTGATGATTATTCATTATTTTGTCCCATTTTCTTCATTTTCTGAATTATTTTGCTCATTTTCTTATTTTGTTCAGTATGAAAATAATTTTCATCCTTTTTTTTCCCTTCAGTGTTGTTCATTGTTTTGATTTTTAGGTATTTTGTTCCTTTTTCCCCCCACACGACAAAGCTTCTCTTTACAAATATATGGCAAAAGGTCCATTTGACCCGAACACTACATGGGAGTTAAAGATGCCATCCTGTCAGCTTTTAAGATATGAGATGCAACTCCTATTCATTAGGGGGTGCATCTTGTAAAGAAAAAAAATGCCACGAGTATCTAAACCAATTTACTTGAATTTTACCACTTGAAGATCCTTATCCTATCAGCTTTTGAGACAGCTGGTACTACTGATGAAACAAGGAAATACTTGGGAAAATGGATCAAAACTCTGCAATTCAGTGGCCATCTACATCTACCATCTACTTAACAACAAAAAGTAAACAATCAAACATAATCAAAATGGCATTTTAATTTAAAATGTCAGTCTAGACTTAGCACATCTAGAGATTTCATAAATAAAAGCTAATGGTAAACAAAAGCCTACGTTGTGTCTTAAGTCTTCAGACTCTGAGCCAGTCTGTTGAGTTCCTGTGACAGAGCTGTGACTGTATCCAGGATCCGCTGCTTGTCTTTCTCCTCTAGCCGAGCTTCACATCTCTGAGCAAACTTGTCCGGGTGCCACAGTGTCTGCTGCTTCCGAAGCATCTTACGAAACTCAGTGAGGTTCTTTTGATCGACGCCGTGCAGCATCACATCGACCATCTCCTGCACTGTGCCTCGAGGAGCTGGCCACGGGATGTCACTGTAGCTCAGCTTGGTGCTGGCTGCTGAAGGATCACTCTGGAACGTGGCTGCACAGCGCTCCTCGTAACGGCGCTTTTTGCCTTGCCGTGTCTCTTCTTCCTTCCGAGCTGCTCGTTTCAGGTACTCCTCGTGTTCCCTCTGTAGCCTTTCATGCAGCTCCTTGCGACTTTTCTCTTCTTGCTCTGTGTCTTGTTTGCGCTTTGTCCTTTTCCAGCCACAAGACGATGCTGCAAGTCTTTGAGCTTCTGCATGTTTTTTATCATAGTATTCTTTTCTAATGCGATCAGCCCAGTCCCCGAAATCCTCTTCATCTTCATCGACAGGAAGAAAGTCATCACCTGTGAAGTAAATAATGACCTTACCATTACTGGGCATGTCAAAAGCAAATACAGGATTGCTTCAGAAAAAATTATTCATGACTTACTATCATATATTCCAAAAGTTTGAAAAAATTCATCCTCGCATTCATTAAACAGCTTCTCCATCCACTCCTCCTCTGGGTTAGATGCAGATGAATGGCCCATGTGTGATGAAGGCTGAAAAGACACAGAAAAAAAAAAAAAAAATCAAAACAAAAACCACAGATCTGGGCCACTTCATGAAAGCGGATGCACAGGACTTTCATCAACCTATCACCTAAACTTCACAAATCACATCACATTTTTAGTTTTACAACAGTCATCAAGCTTTAACAGTAGAGTTAGGTGACAATTATCGTTTAACGTGATACACGTGTTTAGATTTTGTTTACGTTGACAAATCACCACATAAAATGGGGCTCTTTTGATTTTGCTGAATATAATACACATAATTCTGACTGACTGATGTTACTTTTCTTGTTATATAATGAATAATTGTTCAACCTTTTGCATAAAGTTACACTACCACTTCATTTATTGATACTGACTTCCAGCATTGTACATTAATGCTGAAGACATTCAAACTGTGGAAAAACTGGTATGGGATTACGTAGTAAACAAAAAAGTGATGAAACAACCAGGAATATGTTTTCTATATTTGTGTCTGTCCAGAAGTAGACACATTTAGCTTTGATGACAGATTGATCACGTGGAGTGGTTTTCAAATCACGGATGTGCCATGTCAAGAGGTAATTTATGTCATTTATCCCGTTTAAAGCCACTGGTTGAACATGTGTGACAGTTACCCGTGTGTGTTTCCTCCAGTTGAGGAGGTCTTCAGGTGTGACTCCTGCTCTGTTAGCAGCACTCATGGCTTCTGGGCAGCTTCTTTTTAGAGGGACAACCAGGTCGTCATACGCTGAAAACAAAACACAACTATTAAAGGACTCCTGTATATGTTGTGTATCCTTCAACCGCAGCTTCTTCCTTCTTCTCACCTGTTTTGCCGTGTTTCAGCGCCCTGTTGGCAGCAATATGCAGGGCCGTGTCTCCTTTACGGTCCTTCAGGAGGACACCGGCTCCGTGTTTGAGCAGCAGCCGCAGCACAGCGTCGTCTCCCAGGTCACAGGCCAGGTGCAGCGGGCTCTTCCGCCTCCGGCCCCGGGTGAAGTTTACGTCGAGGTCCCGGTGTTTCCGTAGATACGACTTCAGCTTAAACAAACTGCCCTCCTCCACATACTTCCACACCCGTTTCTGTCTGTGAGATACCATATGTTCCTGACCAGACACCACGACAGTTTAATGGTCGAAGCTAACTGCAGACGTTAAATAAGGAGGTGTACGGTAGTTTATTGTTAGCTACCGTGGCTTCTTCGTCTGGTTTTTCTTCTTCTTTTGGTTTTGATCGGCGGCCGGCACCCGACTTGACAGGTGCATTACCGCCACCTATCGGACTGAAGAGTGGTACAGTAGATCAGCAGAGGAAAAAAAACTAATGACAAATAAATCAATAATAATAACAAGTATAACATATAATAACTAGTATAACTTTACGTATATATTTACATATGTGTATACACCTCCACACACATCCCACTGTGGTACAGTTAATACCATGAATTACACAGCCACTGCATGGCTGTGACTGTGAACTACTCATCCCTCCTTTCAATATCTCCTCAACCTGGCCCCATCCAAGATCTCTAACACCCAGATACTTTTCTGCAGACTTGACAACTATTTCTGTCTTTTCTGTTTTCTTGGTTGTTTGTGCTGAACAATTAATTACCTCCACCATGAACAGTATAAAGTAATTTTTCTTCACAATTCAATCTTTATTTGTATAGCACCAATCATAATCGCCAATTATCTCTAGGCACTTCACAATTCGAGGCCGAGACCTCATGACTATACAGAGAGCAAACC
>JAQQAE010021473.1:0-10454 GCA_029823295.1 Pseudamia nigra | reverse complement strand
AGGAACAAAATCATCAGCAAAATGAACAAAATACTTAAAAATGAAGACAATGAACAACAGTGAAGAAAAAAGGATGACAATTCTCTTCATACTGAACAAAATAACCAAGAAAATGAGCAAAATAATTCATAAAATACTCATCAACATTAACAAAATGGCACAAAAAAGCAAAACTGCCCACAAAATAAAAAAACAAGAAAATGAACAAATCTGGAGGAAAAATGAACACTCATCTTGCAAAACCAACAAACTAAGCAAAAAATCAACCAAAAAATAAGCAAAAAGAAAAAACAAATCAAGTAAATGAGCAAAAATGAACAGAATAAAATAAAATACAATAAAACACAAACATCACCCAAAAAAGATGAAATGAATCCGTTCCATGCTATAAAGTTACTCACTACCTCAAGTAGTTTTATTTATGAGTACTTCTACTTACTTTTTCTTGATGACTGATTCTGTGTACTCCCTCGTGTTTCATCAGCTTCGCCTTAAAAATATATGACAAAGAGTCAATTTGACCCAAATACCACACAAGGGTATAAGGGCATAATATCCCAACAATATAGGGATAATTGAAGTTAGTTTTCTTTTGATAAAAGAAAAATATTTTAACATCAATGTGGAGACGACAACTTAAGAACATGGGACTAAACTGAATTGAGAATTGATTTTAAAAGATGTGGTGATTTTAATTATAGGACAATAAGGAGTGAAAATAACAGTGTGAATGTAACGAGACACTGGAATCTGTTGAACTCAACTTCTAAGTTATAACTAAAAAAACCCTCATTATTCAAGAAACTGATAGCCTACGTTTTATTTGTGAATCTGTGCATTGATATTTCAGTGGGGAAATCTATCATGTCAGTTAAAATAATAGTGCAATAGTGACTGGTACAGCCTGTTGCAGCAGGCAGACAGGACAGGCTGTTTATCAGACTCATTGCAAATCAAGACTAGCAGCTTTGCTACAAATAATGCACATTTTGTTTTAGCTTGTTAGTTTAACAGCTTGTTAATCTCATTAGCTCAACTAGTGTGCTGTGTTTATGTGACATAGCAACAGACTTCACTTGCCATGTTGTGTATATGGTGGTTGAACAAGTGGTGATAAATAACTTATTAACTGTCCACTCATTAAGGTTTTAATGTCTGTCAATCACCAGTCGTTCACTCCTAATCTCTGTGACAGAATCAGCAGCTCCGCGCTGCCGCAACAGATTAGGCCAGACCACTTTGAGGATGGGGGGGTGGGGGTTATGTTTCAGTAGTTATAAATGTCAAACAATGTGGCTTCAAGTAATGCCACTTGTATTATTCCTTCAACAAACGTTACTATACTACTTGAATGTAAACTGATTTGATTTACAATGTGATTTTTTGGGGGGACAATTTTATGGGAAGGGCGGTCCGGACCCCCCCGGGATTTACACCCCTGAGTCAGGGGCAAAATGAGGAGCTATAGTGCATCTTGTCAAAAAGTACACATCTCAGGAAAAGTAAGGTTACAGTTATCTATGGTTCTGCACTATAAGAAAATAAAAAAGAACAGCAACTAGTCCAAAATGTCAGGTTTGCTTTGAAGATCCCTTTAATGTACTTTGAAACAAATATCCGTTCTGTAGCCTGGTCCAATAACATTTTCAAATTTTCAGCAGCTTAAAGGAGAAAAAAGTCTGTTTTTACCCTGCGTTTCACCTGTTCTGCTAAGAGTAGCATTACATATGCACGCTGCATGCTCGAGATTCTTTGATACTCACACAACTTAAATCTACATTCAGGTCAAGATAGCACATAAGATACCATAAGATGTTTGTGTAGCTGCAGTACAAAGGAATTTCCTCTTAGATGATGCAATGGAGCAGCTGGTAGTGGTGTTGAGATATTTTAGTGCACTATTGACATAATTCTGAACTGAACTGTGACACTAGCTCCACACTTCTATTTGTAATGAACTGCAAAGCTGATTTTTCATTTCTGCAGTATGTACCTATTGAGATGGGACCCAGCCTAGTATTGTAAAGAAGCAGGGGATTCAGATTTATTGGACTGCTTGTATTAACTAATGAAAATCAAGAAAGCTACATTCAAAACATGGACTGGAACTGAAATAAATTCTGTGACCAATGAAGAGTCACGCCTCTGTGAACTTTCTATGAACTCTGTTTTAAGCTCTGGAGAGTTGCAAGCCACATGTGTTTTCTGACAGGTAAGGGGTACCTGATATTGGAATTCCTCATCGCTGATCGCATTCAAGTAGAGGTGCATGGAGTTCTCTGACTTGAAACAAATACTGTCAGGGCATCGTTCCTTATACAGTGGAACCCCGGCTTATGAGATGAATCCATTCTGGGATCAAGCTTGTGAAATGAAAAACTCGTGAGCCGGGCCTGGTTTTCCCATAAGAATGCATGTAACACCAATTAATCCGTTCCAAGACCCAAGAAGACTCCCACACAATTCTTTTTTTTTTCTTTTCTGATTTTTATTCATTGGTTTTGGCCTGTTTCGCCATCATCAGCATCATCACTTTCAGTAGGCAATGATCTTTTAAAATAATGAATCCAAAGAGGTTTGCCTCTGCCTACTCCTTAAAATGTTATGAAAACGGGTGACGCAAATGTCATTCACTTGGTCTAATATCCGACCTGTGTGCAGTTTCTCAGGTTGTTTTTATTTTTCATCTCACTCACACACACACCTGAGGTGATAAAAGGGGAGGTAACATGAGTTATGGTGGGGGGGTGTCCCGGGGAGCAGATGGTGTTTGGTGGTCAACATGCGTGCCTGTAGACTCCCCGGGATTAAATTATAGAAAAGGCCTGAACTGTGGGTTGGGTGGACTGTTGTGGGACTCATGATTTGGGACTGGACGAGGGATAGGACTGGACGAGGGATTTGTCCTGCATGTCTGGGTTAAGTGTTCATGGCTTGAGTGGAGTTTGTGGTTTTGTTTTGAATTCATATTGCAAATATAAGTTCATTTTGACAGAGCATCAGTGTTGATTTTGTTCAGTTCATTTCCAATAGTATGTTTGGGGTCGGGAAAGTTGAGTTTTCTTTTATTCTTTGGTGACATATAATATAGATACATCACACAACTGTGGACAGATCTGCCCGCATCCTTTCACCTGCGTTAAGATCATATTATGGGTTTTCTTCTTACCACTAGTATCCTTCTTGGGCCTCATGATGAAAAAACACAAAACAAAGCACTATTTCAGGTGAAAAAAGGTAAAAAAGAAAAAGAAATTTACTCGCAACCCGAGTTTTTGCTTGTGAGCTGGTACAAAATTTTGCCCGATGTCTTCCCCGTAAACCCAAAAATTTGTGTACCGAAGCACTCATAACCTCGTAACTCGTGTCTTGCTCTCGGTGGTTCTGTTGGGTTTACTCTCTGGATAGTCATGAGGTCGCTGCCTTGAATTGTGAAGTGTCTAGAGATAATCGATTATGATTGGTGCTATACAAATAAAATTGAATTGAAGCTGCTCAACATCCAACAGGAATCTTGTATGAAATGGCATGACAGTCATGCTTTCTTTACCAATTTGTCATCTCAAATTGGCTTATGTTCCTCAGTCATGAGTACATCCACATTTTCCTACACTCAAGACTTGCAGATTGTTCCTGTGCAAGTAAATAACTAATAGCTTATAGCTAATAAGTAATAGCTTTGTACCACTGTAAACACAATTAACTTGGCTTTATTGTTGGCAACTGCCGCAGCACTTGACTTGTTTCATGGCCTGAGTCTCAGGTTTGTCACTGCACATGTCGTCATATGCACATTTATTTCATCCATTGCACAGTGCAGTAGCAGCAGGCCCGGCGTGGCTAATCGGGAGGACCAGGACAATTACTGGTGGGCCAGTCTAATGTTTGGGCTGCGAGGGCCAGTTTTGACTTTTTTTTGTTTTTGAGTCAGTGTTGAGTCTTGACACTGGGTTGATCATGTATAGTGCTACTGCTGTCCCTGGGCTGACTCTGCCTCCACTGGCAGCTCTATTTTTTGCAGCCTGACGTAACACGTCCGTGCACTCGGTCAGTGGTATTTTTAATGATGGAAAATAGCAAGTTAGGCAAGGAGAAGGCAAAAATAAAAAGAGGAAAGAGCTCCAGAATCAGACCCTGTCACAAGGGAGGAGGGGGACAACACTGCTGAGTCAAATGTTTGTGGGTTTATCTACAACGAGGGAATCCAGTGATAAAGTCGAGAGCAATATGAGACCAGCCCAACCGAGGACAGGGAGCGGTTGTAGCAGACCAGAGGGAGGCGCAGACAGAGCAGGCTCAAATGAATTACCGGACATCGTGGATCATGCAGGGCCACCAGAAGTGTCTTCGCAGGATTTGCAGCATCCGGTTCACACCAGGATGACAGGTGAACCTAGAGATGTGGGCCCATCAGAGTACCTGGGATTGCGTTACTGCTGGGCCATAGAGGGGTCCCTCGGGGCCCATTCCCGGATCTTCCTGCTGCGCCTCCCTCATCGCTATCTCCACCTCGCAACCAGTTGCAGGTATTTGAGGTTCTTGTGATCGGTCCAGATGGTGAATGGATGGGAAGCCCCTCAGGCCAACGTTGTGGTTGCTTTCCGCGGGGGAGAGATGCCAGGAGAAAAAGGCGCAGGGATGCACCTTCTGGTCTTCTGCCCGTTGGGAAAGGACAGCTCCCACCTTGGAGTCTGAGGCATTGACCCCGACAATGAAGGGTTTTGACGGATCAGGCTGGGCTAGGATGAGAGTGGAGGTAAACAGACGCTTCAGTGAGAGGAAAGCATGCTGAGCGGATGAGGATCAGACGAAGGGGACCTTGTGGGACGTGAGCTGTATGAGGGGTAGGACTGTGGAACTGAGATGAAAAATAGGCAAACCCAAGGAACTGCTGAGAACCAAACAGATGTGCTGGATATGATGGTCAAGGGTTTTTGAGAAAATGAGCATGTTGTCAAGATATACGAAAACAAAGCGATTTAGGTAATCTTGGAGCACAGCATTCATAAGGGATTGGAAGACTGTGGAAGCATTAGTGAGACCCAACGGCATCACCAAATACTCGAAATGCCCAAGGGGCATATTAAACGCGGTCTTCCATTCATCCCCTTCCCTAATGCGGATTTGGTGGTACGTGTTTCTTAAATCGAGCTTGGAGAATATGGTATCACCCTGTAGCGGTTCCCAGGCTGAGGTGAGGAGTGGATATTTATTCTTTATTGTAATGTGATTGAGTCTGTGGTAGTCAATGCAGGGACGAGGGGAGCCGTCTTTCTTTGACACAAAAAAGAATCCTGCAGCCACTGGGGAGCTAGTAGGGTGAATATGACTGTTATGCTAACAATTCATTGATGTATTCCTTCATTGCCTCCCTCTCTGGCTGGGACAGGTTGTACAGGTGGCCAGAGGGGAGGGGAGCATCTGGAATCAAATTGATCGCGCAGTCATACGGCTGGTGAACACCTCCGAGAGGTCAAGGTAACATTTGGGATTGGAAGATAAGTCTACTGGAGGAGTTTTTTCTTCCGACGAGGACCTGGGAACTACTGCAGACTGGAGGCAGTTGGCAGGCAAAAAAGACTCCAGGTGAGGCTCTTATTACTTTGCCAGTCGACATGAGGATTGTCCATACAGAGCCAGGGGTAGCCCAGCAATAAAGGGATGTGAGGGGAGGAAATTACTTTTAAGGTGATTCTTTCCATGTGATTCCCAGAGATTACAATAGTCATGGGGTCAGTGGTGTGGGTTATATAGTTGAACGCGCTACCGTCGATGGCTTCGGCAGTGAGGGGAACTGCTAGCGGATTGTGAGCATTAATTTGAGTTGTTTCGTCAATCAAATTATCGTCGGAGCCGGAATCAATGAAAATGAGGATCGAAACAGAAGCATGAGTGGAATGCACGGTGGTGGGAAGGGAGGACCTGGGGCGAGACATACTGTGAGGCTCACCAAGACCCCCAGGACCACCAGTGAGCCCGACCTTTTGGCCACACCAGGCAGTCTGCAATCTGGTGGGCAGAGGTCCCACAAACACTCACCCAGCCTGATCTGCTGCTGCCTCTCCTTGGTCGAGAGGTGAATCCTTCCCAACTGCACGGGCACTTCCAGACCGGTAGAAGACGAAGGGATTTCAACTGGAGAGGATTGCTGGCGGTGCTGGGGGGAACCCAGGGCTGCGGGGAAGCTTCAGAGCATAGCGCTACGCTCCCGCTGGTGCTCTCTGACGGTTGTCCAGGCGAATGGCCAAATCAATAAGGTTGTCCAAATGTTTAGGAGACTCCCTACATCCCAGTTCATCTTTCATTGCCTCACTCAGAACTTTATGAAAAAACTCCTTTCAGAGCCTCATCATTCCATCCAGAATCCACTGCTACTGTCTGAAACTCGACCGAGTATTGGGCCGCACTGCGGCTTCCCTGAACCAGGTTCAGGAGACGAGCTGATGTGGAACCGGAATGGTCAGGGTGGTCAAAAATTCGCTGAAACTTTAGTTCAAATGAATCGTAGGTCTGAGTGAGCAGCGTTCCCTGTGCCCCTGCTGCTTCTGCCCAGTCCAGCGCCTTACCCCGAAGCAGCCCCACAGTGTAAAGAATCTGGGATTCCTCACAGCGCAACAACAGCGGATGCTGACGGAACACATGCCGACATTGGAGCAGGAATCCGCGGCAACGATGGAGATCACTGGAATAGGGTTCTGGGTCGGTGATGGGAGCGTCTCGTCGCCCTTCTGTGCTCCTCGATGGGGTTATGGTAGGTACGGGCTGAGGGGTCGGTGAAGGAGCTGGAGCAGAGAGCTGGTTAGCCATGGCAGTCACCTGAGTGACCATCATGGAAACCTGGGGCAGGATCTCATCACGGAACTGGGAGAAGTCACGAAGGAGGTGCTCATGTCGACTCAGGCGAGCCTCCTGGGTCCGGAGTAAGTCCAGAATGGTGCGTGACTCGGCAGGGTCCATTATTGGCCAGTCCAATCTGTCACAATGGAGGAGGCGGACAACACTGCGAAGTCAGGTGAAAGTGAGTTTATTTATAATGTGCCAAAATAGTGAAAAAGAGTCACACAAAGGGAAATGGCGAGGACGTCGACTGAAGGACAAACAGACACGAAGTGGACGAGAGGAATCGGACAAACATGGTGACGGAGGACCCAGGCAGACGGGATCGATGAAACTCCACGGGAGGAGGGCGGTGGAAGCAGGTGGCTGGACGGAACCAAGGACTGTGGACGAAGGAGAGACCAGGTAAGTAGACATACATGGATCAAACAGGAGAATATCAGCCGTGGACTTTATTCCACAAAAGAAAGCGGTCGGACTGGCGAATGCTGACTGGAAAGGCCGGGTAGAAATACACTTGAGACTGATGAGGAGATGGGTTGCAGCTGTGAGCCTCTGCCACGTCAGATGGACCACCAGAGGGAGCCAAAGGGACTGTGACATTTCTCACTCTCCATCTCCTTCAGTCTCCTCCCCTTTGCATCAACACACCACTGCATTCGGATCTTCCACTGATCAAAGCAGTGCAGTAGTTCTTCTTCAGACAGTCGTCTCAGAACCTCAGTTGTTCTTTTCTTAACTTGTGACAGAGATGCAAAACATATTCCTTCAACATAGATTTGATCTTCAGTCACATGGTGCTACATCAGGTGAATATGGACTGTGATCAAGCATTGTAATTTGCTCTTGGGCCAGAAACTGCCTTAGTGAGAGCAAAATGTGAGCTTTGCTTTGTCTTTTCCTATAAACAGAATGAAACAGGTATAAACAGAATGAAAGTAGCAATGTCATTGATATACACATTAATCCTTTCTGTCGGTCTGTGATGGTGGATTTAGCTGCTCAGACCTTTCCTTCTGTCTGGATTTTCTATGTTGCTTTGCCATGAGATGTTTCTCTGCACAAGTAGCCTCAGCAGAGAGCAGTGTGTGTGTGTGTGTGTGTGTGTGTGTGCATTTACAGCCAATAGCAGCAGTGCACAGTGTGTTGAGACCGAAGCCACTCGTAAACAGACACTGAATCGATCTGCTTGACGAACATTTCCATGATATTTTGCGACAGTTTGGGTGGATTTATGTGGCTACAGAGTGTCAACAGTTTGAAAAGTAAAAGCTGATTATTTGATTGTACATGCTGATGTTATAATTCTGATTGTGTTGCAGTTAGTTTTTGCAGCCTTACTCAAAATTAATGTTCTTATACCATTTGATAATTACATTACATCATTATTTCTTGACAATTTAAAGACAGACTTTTGGTTCCAAGTAAGTAAAAAAAACAGTGATACATAAATATAAACTGTGATGAAAATGTGAAGTGTTCAAAAAGATAAAATGTAAGATAAAAAGACTCAGCCAGATGAAAAAGACCTGTATTCTCTGATTTTCTAATTTAGCACATATTTTGCTAAACAGTTTGTATCATGATACTTTTAATTATCACATAAAAATATATTACTTTGATAGCTGTTCTTTCATTACGCAGCCCAACACTAGGGATTCTGCTGGTGCCTGATGATGATGTTATTTTTGTGCGTTTGTCTTCCTGTCATCACACAGTGTTTCTTCTTCTGCAGATTCTGCGACGCCTTCAGCGTTCTGCTGGAGCTCCGCACTTCCCAGGCGGACGAGAGCAGCCTGCTGACGCTGTTAAACTCCCAGCATCACATCCACCTCCAGCTGCGCCTCGGCCCACGTTCGCTCACCTTCATCTCCACTCACCACCGAGAATATGAGTATGCAAATTCTCAGCCCGAGATCCACGGCAGCTCCGTGGTTTACACGGTGTATTCACTCCCGTTTGTCTGCATGTCACATCCAGGTTTCCAGCGCCGCCTCTGTGCGATGGCCAGTGGCACCGGGTGTCTCTGGGCGTGTCCCCTCTCTGGCTGGAGGTCCATGTGGACTGTTCTCTGGTGGAGAGGGTGAACTGGGCCTATCCCTGGCAAGACATCGCCACCGATGGCCTGTTGATCCTCGGCGGCAGCCTGGAGGGCTTCGAGACACCCTTTGATGTAAGACAGCTCTACAGCTTTTGTTGTTATTTTAAGGTTGATCATATTAGTTGAGTGACGTGCCCCACTCTCCTCATTTTCTGATTTGTATATGTAAGACATTTATTGTGGTGAATCACTATTTTTACTCCAAGGATATCAAGTTTAGGCACTCTGTGGTCATCCCGGATGCCAAGGTTTCAGGACCTCATGACAGGAACCTCCCACTTCCTCCCACTTCCAAAAGCCTGCCCGAGGGCTTAGGGTCATTGGTCATTGTAAATTGCCCGTAGGTGTGAGTGTGAATGGTCTCTGTGTGTCAGCCTTGCGATTCACTGGCAGCTCATCCAGGTTTTACCCTGCCTTTGCCCTCCCCCACCCCTGGGAGGATTATGGGTAGAAAATGAATGAATTACTTATATTACTTGGTTGAGGATAGAAAAAAAAAGGAATTAGGGTGAGTGTTACACAGAAAGAAGCAATGCTTGACACAAAAAAACAACTTTGACAAAACGATAAATCACAACATAGCACAATGAGTCACAGACGATACAGAGAAGTCGCTTTTAATTTCAGACGTACAGTATTTATGTTCGGTTAGAGATTCATTTGTTTTAAATAACTAATACAATGTCTGCCTCAGGAAAAAGTTCCTTTTGAAAGTCTTTCCAGCGGTGGTTTGTATAATCCACTGCGTCATTAACTCCTCCAACATGGCTCCGTAATTCTTCCTCCTCGGTGGACGTTTTCGGAGACATCCTTGAAGGCGATGCACCACGTGGACATGTTCACAGTACGTTCAGAATATGCCTATTTTACTGCCATTTGTGACGCACAGTCGCTTGTTTGTTTCCGGTCGGTTACGTGTGGGACGCAGACCACACGGCAAACAATTTTTCAGGCTGGAGCAGAGACGTCAAAAGAAAACCCCACATTTCTGGTTGGAAGAAGAAACACAAGAGCAAATACTGCATCGTTGAACTTTTCAACGAGGCTGAAGGAATGAAAGAGGCAGGCTGTGTTCGCACAAGTCTGCAAAAACCTCGACAGAAAAAGATGGTGACGCAAAGAAGCAAAGCACTTTCATGCTTACGTTCGGCACTGCTGCATGGAAACGCAAATATAAGAGGAATATTCATTTTTATTAGTGGGCACCATGGGGGGTTGGACTTTACTGACATGATGGAAGATTTTGCTTGGTACAAGGTTCATCTGATGAAATTCAAATGACACAGTGTGTCGTTGTAAAGTAACGTGCTGTAGGTATAGACATGATTCTGATGCATTATTTAGCTGGTTGATGTGAATAATAAGAGAATATTTTGGTGGTTCTGTGAATTGGTTTTGTATGTAGAGATGCTGGCAGTTTGTTGTAGGTTTTATATGTAGGATCTATAATCTCATGTTTACAGTAGAGTCGCAGCAATCGATTAGTATTTGGTTATTAAATTACTTGACAGCAATT
>JAQQAE010021472.1:0-10454 GCA_029823295.1 Pseudamia nigra | reverse complement strand
GATGCCCTGATGAACAGAAGAGTCTGGCGATCGTACACCCGAGCAGCTAATCCATCGTTGACAAACAGCAGAACGAACAGAATAATACAGAGAACAGGTAGGAGTTGAAGCTCACGAGAAAGACGGGCAGGGGCAAAGCCAAGCACAGGCGCCATCTTGCCACAAAATATATGATGTGATTCGTATATGGGATCAGATGACTAATGCAGATGTTATGGTCTTTTATGAGAGCTGGTTAAAATCCATACTCAATAAGGATATTCATATAGAGGGGTATAATGTTTACAGGACTGATCATCTTGGATGGGGAGGAGCTGTTGCAATATTTGTTAAAAATAGGTTTTGTGTAAGGGTTTTACCCTCCAAGTCAGTGAACAAGCAATTTGAAATTCTTGCTTTGGATCTGGAGGTTTCTGAATCCTTACACATAACTGTTGTGGGCTGTTATAGGACACCCTCATCTGAAAATGGTGCTCTGTTTAATTTAATACAAGTCATAACTGATCTTGACTATAAGGAATTAATACTCTTAAATTGGAACTGGTTGCACTCAGGATCAGATGACTGCAAAGCGGAGTTTGATTCTTTGAATCTGTTTCAGATTGTGGACAGTCCCACTAGACCAAAAATTAAAGATCTCCAAAAGTCTTGTAACATGCCACATAAATACACAACACCTTCTATATTTGCAAACAATATTAGTGATCATAGTCTTATCGCAACAGTTAGAAATACAAAACTTCCTAAAACCAAACCTTCTATTATAATCAAACATAATATAAAGCACTTCTCAGAACAAGGGTTCCTCCATGATCGTTTTTACTTTGAATGGGATAATATCCATCTGATTGCTGATGTTGAAAGTGCTTGGAAATTCTTTTATGATGGTTTTATTGGTCTTGTAAACAAACATGCTCCTCTTAAACACCGTAGAATTAAGGGCCGAAACAATCCATGGTTCACTCCCCAGTTAGCTGAAATGCTTCATGAGCGTGATCTGGCTCGGGCAAAAGCCAGGCAGTCAAAGGAAGAGGCGGATTGACTGCGTTTCAGGTAATTATGAAACACTTGCACAGTTACAATTAGAAAAGCTAAATGTGAATATTTCCTCACTCAAACCACCAAAAATCTCAATAATCCATCCAAATTCTGGAAGGCTGTTAAATCTTTGAGTGACAATAATACTATTGCAAAGTTGCCTCCATGTATTGTCAAGGACTCACTGATAAATTTAAAAACTAAACAGTAAATGTTAAAATGTTTTAATGAACACTTCATATCCTCAGGTGATTTGTTCAACTCTCAAAATCCCGTTCATGAAGGATCTGCTTTTATCAAGTCAGATGCTCAACTGTCTGAGATTTTGTCCTTCAGTTTTACTCCTTTCAATGTCTCAGAGGTACACAAGGCTCTCAGACTTTTAGACACTTCTAAATCAGCTGGTCCTGATCAATTAGAGCCTTTTTTTTATACATTTAGTAGCAGATTTTATAGCATCTCCTTTAACTTACATTTATAATTTGTCTGTTTTAACCAATAAAATTCCATGTATATGGAAATCAGCTTTTGTTCTACCACTGCTTAAAGGAGGTGACCCCAGTGTCCTTAATAATTCCTGTCCCATCTCAAAATTATCTGTCCTGGCCAAGGTTCTTGAACAGCTCATTAGTCATCAACTTAAGGAGTTTCTTCATAATAATAACATATTATGTGTCTCTCAAAGTGGTTTTAGGAAATCACAAAGCACAACCACTGCAGCTTTAAAAGTCATAAATGATTTCATTGATTCAATAGGTAATAAACAACACTGTGCAGCCCTTTTCATAGATCTCTCCGCCTTTGACAGAGTAGACCACTTACTTCTAAAACAGAGATTAATTGCCATTGGTCTTTCCAATCAGGCAGTTGGCTGGTTGGAAAACTACCTTTCCAAAAGAACATAGTGTGTACAAGTCAAGGGACAGACATCAATCAGACCTACAGTTATGAAGGGTGTACCCCAGGGGTCAGTCCTTGGACCGCTCCTGTTTATTTTGTATATTAATAACATTGCTCAAAACATTTCCGGTGCTAATTTTCATTTCTATGCAGATGTCACAGTCATTTATACGTCAGCATCCACAGCCAGTCTGGATCTTACACAGCTCCAAAGCATTTTTGATGTTTTTCAATCAAGATTTTATGATGTAAGACTACTTTGAACCTCATCAAAAACCAAATTTATGTTGTTTTCAAAAGCCAAGTCAAAGAGTCAGGACCTTCCCTTCATCACAATTATTTATGGCCATCCAATTGAGCGAGTATCAGAGTGCAGATATCTGGGTATTTTAATTTATGACTCACTGTTTTTTACCCCACACATACAGCAATTTATAAGAAGACTGAAAGTAAAATTGGGATTTTATTTCAGGATAGAGTCTTGCCTTTCATTTGAGGCAAAGAAGAGACTTGTTGCTGCCACATTTATGTCTGTACTTGATTATGGGGACATTATTTATATGAATGCATCATCTCAGTGCTTAAATGTCCTTGATGCTGTTCATCATGGTGCTCTGAGGTTTATCACAGGCCTCAGGGCTCAAACTCATCATTGCCTTTTATATGCTCGAGTTGGATGGACTAATCTTTTTACATGCAGACTGAAACACTGGTATTCTTTTGTTTATAAATGTATCTTAGATCTGCTTCCATCATATTTGCTGGTCTACATCTGCTGGAATGACCTGAATAATTAAGATGGGTAGAGTTCAGGCCCGTTTGACTAGCTCTGATAATTCGTAGGGAATAGGTTATCGACCGCAAAAACAGTGATTATATGTAATTGAGTACTAACAGAATGATTAAGTTGATTTATTAACTGTAAGAACATGCTTGTGAGTAGTATAAATGTAATGTAGATGTGATTTAGAAGTTTAACGTTAATCACAGAATGCAATGTGTTACTGAAAAGAGAATAGAAGCGGAGAAGGAGAGAAGAGTAAGTTTGTTTTGTCGAGAAAGTGCAACTGTTCCAGAACAAAGTGTAGCACTGCTGCACTAGGCAGCAGGGAGAGGCCATCTTGTGGAAGTCAGGCAAGCAGGGAGCTCTGTTACGTCAGGTGTGACTCACAAGAAAGGGTGGTCCTAAGCTCCGCCTAGGGATTTTCTCTTTAAACACTCAAAACTACAAAAATAGTCAGAGATTTGTTGCCTGTCCCATCTGGAAAGGGGGCAGGAAGATGGAAACCACATCCGATTCCATGTCTCTTAAGTCCAAAAGAGACATGGTAAAATTGGCAGAAGAAACGCGGCATCTTAATCTCTCAAGAAAGATGGAAGTCATTTGAGATGAAGCAGAGACCTGCTATTTTAATGACTTTGGTCCACAGCATAAATGACTTTCTTTGTCTTTATGCGGATTTACCATCATCATTTTGGAAGTGTTTTCACCACATAGCTGTTTCTAGTGGACGCGGGCTGGGATGTTTTTGGACTGAAAACAGATGATATAGGGAATTATCTCAGTTTTTCTCTTTTTCCTTCTGACCCCAGCTTTAAGAACTGACTCTCAATGTCCGGCCAGACTGAGGAGGACGTTCTTCCAAATTGAAGTCATTTTATTCTATTTTCTGTTTTTCTCTTTGAAACAAAAGTGGATTAATTTAATCCTTTTTCCTGTTTTTCTCTTAGAAACAAAATTAGATTAATTTTATTTTTTCCTGGATTTTCCATTTGAAGCAAAGTTGGATTAATCTCAATTATCTTGGATTTTCCATTTGAAGCCAAGTGGGATTAACTTGTCTTTCCTGGAATTTCCTTTTGGAACAAAATTGAATTAATTTTGGTTTACCTTGTTTTCTCTCTGGGACGACGAGCAAGACGACACTTAGAGCACTTTTTAAAATTTTTTATTCAAACCAGAATTTAAAACAAAAGAAAAGTACAAGTCATGAACAGAAATCAATGTCTTTGAAGTTTGAAAAGGGCATAGGATGAAGTGAAAGACTTGTCTAGTCCCAACCCTTTTACCAAATTCTAAATCAATAACTGAAAATTAAGGCTTTCACAGCCTGTCATAAGAATATTCAACATTTACAACATTTCATCTGAATGTTTAACACAACACATATCACTGTAATACAAAGTATACACTGTTTTCAATAGCCCTCTTAAATGATTCCATATTATTTAATCTTTGTATTATATCATATTATTTAATTTTTGAAGATTTGTTTAAACCCACCTATTGTTTGACATGTTTTCATTTCTTCACTGTTACCATTCCATAAATTAGCTACTGTATAAATACAGTGAAGTTTGGCATTTGTTCTTATAGCTGGTTTTGTGAACATACATGTTCCTCTTAGACTGTATGTACTCTTCCTTTGGTGGAAAAACCTTTGGATACTCTTTGGTAACTGATGATTTCTTACTCTATACATGCTCAGTACAGCTTTGAATTTAATCAGTTTAATTTAATCAATCAAATTGTCTTGTATGTGTTGCCCCATACGTCCACACAGTAACTCATGTACGGTAGTATGAAGGAACAGTACAGAGTGAACAACAATGACCGATTTGTAATATATTTGATTTTATAAAGAATTGCAATTGACTTTGCAATTTTTGAGTTGATATAGTTTATATGTTTCATCCAGCTTAAATTTTCATCTATTATTACTCCAAGGAATTTTATTTCAGATACTCCTACAATTTCTACATCATCTATCATTAATTTCTTATCAGTGTATGTAGAGCTGTTTCCAAATATTATGTATTTAGTTTTATTTAGATTTAATGTTAGCTTATTTCCATCAAACCAACTCTTTAGTTTATTCAGTTCATTTCCAACTGTATCCAGAAGCTCTTCCAAGTTGTCCCCACAACAAAATAAATTAGTGTCATCAACAAATAATATTGTTTTTTAACACACTGGATACTTCACATATATTGTTTATGTACATAATAAATAATAATGGCCCCAAAACAGAACCTCGTGGAACCCCACACTTTACATTCAATAATTCTGATTTTACCTGGTTTATTTGCACATACTGTAGTCTATTATTTAAGTAACTTATAATCCAACTTAGTACCACTCCTTTTACTTTTTCTCCATAGTTTTTAAGTTTTGTTATTAATAACTCATGTTCAACAGTGTCAAATGTCTTCTTTAAATCTAGAAATATTCCAATTGCAAACTCTTTCTTTTCAAATGCATTAGTTATCTCTTCTACAAATTCTATGAGTGCAAGTGACGTAGGAAGGAAAGAAAGAAAGGAAGGCCAGAAGGAAGGAAGGAAAGAAAGAAAGAAAAGAAAGAAGGCAGGAAGGAAGAAAGGATGGAAGCAAGCAAGGAAAGAAAGAAAGGAAGGAAGGAAGGAAGGAAAGAAAGAACGAAAAGAAAGGAAGGACAGAAGGAAGGAAGGAAGGAAGGAGGGAAAGAAAACAGGAAAAAAGAAAGAAAGAAAGAAGGCAGGAAGGAAGGAAGGAAAGAAGGAAGGAAGGAAAGGAAGAAAACAGGAAGGAAGGAAAGAAGGAAAAAAGAAAGAAAGAAAGAAGGCAGGAAGGAAGGAAGGAAAGAACGAAGGAAAGAAAAGAAAGGGAGGGCGGAAGGAAGGAAGGATGGAAAGAAAACAGGAAAGAAGGAAAAAAGAAAGAAAGAAAGAAGGCAGGAAGGAAGGAAGGAAAGAAAGAAAACAGGAAGGAAGGAAAGAAGTAAAAATAAAGAAATAAAGAAAGAGAGAAAGAAAGAAAGAGAGAAAGAAAGAAAGAAAGAAATAAAACTTAATGTCTTTTTTGGATGAGGCAGCAAGCGATCTGCTTATTGCCGAGTTCAAACGCATGCGCATATGCTACACTTGATTCCATCGCATTTTCGTTGAAATACGATCTTGTCTCATATGATTTTTCTGTGCACATCCTGCGGGGTGTGCTGCACACTGCGGATGCGTTACGGGCCTCTTTGGTTCTGTTGAGTTGACGCTGCTTTTGCGCGCAACGTGTCCGCGGAGCTGTGGGGTCAGGTGTTCCCAGTGGTGCTGATGTGAAAAGTTAATTACATTTCATCGGTGAACGGTCTAGTGTTGTTAATGTGGTAACTGACAAGTGGAAAAAGGTGATAAAGACGGACATCAATACGACCTTAGTGAATTCCGCTTCTCCGCTTTGCACACACATATGGTGCAAACGCTTAGGCTGAACGCTGGGAGTTGGTCCCTCACTGCCAGAGCTGCGTGAATGTGTGTGTGTGTGCGTGTGTGTGTGTGGCTGAAAGTGGGAGGAGGAGTAGAGTCGGCTCGGTGGCGGAGTAGAGAGATGGAAGCGTAGCAGGCGGATGCAGATAAGGCTCGCTCTCACAGTCCCCAAGACTAAGGACGTCGACTTAACGTTTCCTTTCGGATGTATTCGTGGCTTAGTTTTCCTGCCAATGTACTACGATCTCTGTAATATTTGCGGGCACCACCCCTCCACACGCACCCGTCTATCTGTGAGCTGTCAATCATATTACGCCGGGATTTCTACATGTGAGTGCATGGCGCGCCGGGCAGGGCGGATCTACACACGGGGTGAAGAAACGCCGGTTAATATGGATGAAAGGTCAACCATCCTTTCGCCATTTCAATCACTCTGATTAGGTAAGACCACATAAAGCTCAAGGATGACTGTTTGATGCACGATACAAAGAGCCCAATATGTGGGTCTAATGGGAATAAGGCACAGACTGTAGGTTGCTACGGGGCGTTAATAGGCCTTCTTATCCGTTCATGTAAGTGTGTTTATCCGTCTTGTAACCAACATATTTCTTCTCTAATCCCGACAGCGACACGGTCCCTATAGCGTTGCTTAGACCATAGACCAGGGAAAGATGATGTGCGAGGTGATGCCGACCATCAGCGAGGGAGACTCGGCTGGACCTCCGAGAGGCACCGGTAGCGTCCCAAACGGTTCGGACCAGGAGGCCAACTTCGAGCAGCTGATGGTCAACATGCTGGACGAGAGGGACAAGCTGCTGGAGTCCCTCAGGGAGGCTCAGGAGACACTCATTCAGTCTCAGACTAAGCTGCAGGGGGCGCTGCATGAGAGGGACGTGTTACAGCGGCAGATCAACGCAGCGCTGCCTCAGGTGAGAAGCAGCCTCTGGAGGCTCGGGATTACGATGAAGATGATGGATTACGGCCGGCAATTTACGGCGCAGTTGAGACTAAATTTACAGCATCAAAATGTGTATTGTAAATGCTATAAATTGTGGGCTGTAATCAAAAGCCTTGCCGGGAAGATGCTGGTGATTGGCTGGATTATTAACCTGAGGGAAACTGATTGGCGCCAGAGGGCTGATGGCTCCAGGTTTAAAACAGCTCTGGAAAATATTAAGAGACCGCTACAAAATGACCATATTCTCCGATTTTACTGTATGCATTTGAGCAAAATTGACATCTGTGTTTTATTCTCTTCTGACAACGTTTCTCCCAAATACAAGTGTTGTCATTTAGTCCATTTATTTACAGAACATGAAGATGGACAAAATAAAAGAGACAGTGTTTTCAGCCTAAAATTCTGCAAAGGAAACAACGAGTTAATACTCATTTTTAAAACAGCACTAATGCTTTAAGTTAGGAAGAATTCATAAATCAATATTTGGTGGAATAACCCTGATTTATTTATTTCCTCATTAAATCAGATTTGTTTTAGGTGATCACCTAATCAGTGACTTGTTAAGTAGAATGAGGCTGTTTGTGTTGGAATTCAACAGACACTGGAACTGAAATGTGTCTGTTATTATACATGTAGAGATAATGATTTTAGAAAAGCATTGCAGTGGTCTCTAAAAAATTTCCAAAGCTATATTTCTGCTACACTCATAGAAATGAGGACAAACCTATTAATCTGGAATATACTCAACAGAAACACAATAAATAGGTGTTTAAAGATGGATAGTAATTGGTACTTAGGGCTGGTTTGAAGGGTTTTTAAGCTAAACTGTATTTTGAAGATCATAGAATACACACAAATCTAGAACCACAATAATGTAACAAAAGGAAACATACAAATATTAGCATATTTTTTTCCGTGGGGCAAATATGCAGCTCATCTTTCTATTATATTTTCATAGATTCTGTGCAGTGTTACATGATATGTGATCTTTTTGTCCTAGAAAATGACTGGAAAATGTTTCAAAGATTGTTGCTTTCACAAGAAGGTGAGCAGAAATGTATTGTCTAGTATTCTATGAAGCCCCTGTTTGGGAAAGCCCTGTCACAGCCCCCCAACACTCCCAGGATATCACCATGAGAATTATTGTGAAAATAGTTTTGTATAGAGTGTAGCGATATACAGTCATATTTAACTTCAGAAACACCCAAGCAACAGTGTGCCACTAGGTAGGATCTAATTGTGACATTAATAACAAAATAGTGGTTTTGGAGTGAAAGGTGGAGAGGGGATGAATGGAGGATTTTTATTTTAAGCATGCTGATTGGTTGTCTGGGCCAGATGTTGAGAGCGTCACCTCTGTATGCTCTGACCTGCTTGTGTTTCTTGGGGGTAGTCTGACTAAAATAAGATCATGGTCGCCTAGGATATCTTTGCCTTTTTTTAGGTTTTCTGCCTCAGTGTGTTTTAGATGAAGATATCTGAATAAACGCTGCTACAGTCACCAAGCAAGACGACAATGAAGCCTCGGCACATGAAGCAGCGTTACCCTCTGACCCTCTGATCTAAATGCGTGACATGATGTCACACAGTGTGCTGGAAAGTGTGCATGTGAGAGCAGGGGCGAGAGCCATGCTGGTGGTGACAGCCTTTCTGCAGCCTCTCGTGAAAGAAACATGGCTGCTTGCTTGTCTACATGGCCTTGGGCTGCTTGATTCCCCAAATGCATATATATCAGTGTGTGTGGGACTGTCTATGAATATGTGTGTAGAGCGATAGGATGTAGAGTGTGGGAAGAGGTTGTCACGCTTGTTTTCTAATCCTGCTTGGTTCATCATAATGTTTTATTCCAGCAATAATACAAGTATTAGTTATAGAGTCATAGACTTCAGGAACATTATGCAGACATTATGACTGGCATGCTCATGCATAAACCGTCTCCTGCTCTCTCTCTCATTCAGACACACAGTAAACACAGCAGTGGTTATTTCCACTCCAGCCACAGAGAGAGGAGATGATGCAATGGACAGTTGGTGAAGCAATAGTGAGAAATGAAAATTCTCAGTTGGAATTGATTTCTACTCTGTTGTGCTCTGTTCATCTGAAGAATTGAGATAGTCTGGCCCTGATGCTTTTGAAAATGGAGAGTCCATCCTGTAATGATGAGGGGGAAGTATGGAAAGATAACATACGGTATCCAGTGTCTCAGCTTTAGGTGTGATGAATATATTTGTGCAATGCTGAAGCAGTTGGCACATATACCCCCTCATGCTATATGTGTGACTTGTAATTAAGCTGATTTGTGGAAAAGCACCACATGACCCAAGTTGCTTTGTTTATGCCCTCAACTACAATGCAGTATTGTAGCTCTTTGTCTGCTCATGCCACCTCTGCTCCATTGCCCTCCCATCTGCAGGGTCTGCATGTGTGCTGTAATGTATGGCTTGTGTGTTTTCTGTGTGTGTGTTCAGTTCTCTCTGCTCCTGAGGTGAAGACTGACATATGAGTGTTGGCATGGCAAGACTGTGTTGTTGTTTTTTTACACAAATTCAAAACGCCACCCCTGATTCTGCTGAACAAACATTTGTCATCTTCACCTACAGTACCAGGTGTGTGTGTGTGTGTGTGTGTGTTCTGTTGTGTCTTCTGTAAGTTTCCTGACTCCGTGGGACTGGTTTGACCCAGAACTGTCAGATCTTTGTGTTTCTTCACACACACAGTTGTATTTTCAGCACTTAAGGGGACATTACATTAGCTTCCATGATTTTTGTGGAGATTTACCCTAATCTTAACCAGAGCTTGCCAAATTATAACTGTTATCCTCACCATAGAACAAGCCTTGGACCTAATTTTAAAGATTTACATTATGAGGATCTGCATTTTGTCCCCATAGGTCTGCACATCTAACTGTGTAAACACATTTACGTAGACGTATCATGACTAATCATCATCTGCACAAGCACACACAAACACGTGGGCTGCTGACGTACAAACAAAATGTGTGAGTAATTCAAAATTGAGCACTTTTCAATGTCATCACTGTTAAAAATAAATCAACCCATCACCTTGACATCAGTGTTCAAATTTATGTTTGCCTCAGCAGCATCATAAAACTGGGACAGCGTTCCAATTTATCACAGACACACACTTCCAGACTAGGATGGATATGTTCATTAGCTTCAGAGAATAGAGTTTCAGATTAACATGTCAGCCCATTACAGTGCATAATGCTTCTAATACAGCCTTCAGAGATGGATTTTTTGCCCATAGACAAATTAGCTTTTAAACACCCCCCCCCACACACACACACACACACACACACA
>JAQQAE010021471.1:0-10454 GCA_029823295.1 Pseudamia nigra | reverse complement strand
CGTGATGACGTCAGTACACGCCCTATCGAGCCCTGGCGCGCAATAGTGTGAGCACAAACGCGCAGAATTCTGGAAAGATGTGAAGTGGGCCCCGGCACGGCTCGAGCCAAAACGGCCCTAGTGTGAGTACGCCCTAAGAAACAACACCCTTTGTCATTTGACTCTCGTGCAAGTGACAAAAACAATAACAAACAATTAACAATTATAATCTGATCAATCACAGGGCCGCTGTGGATTAATTTTGATGAATTACAATTAATACACATTCATTGTTCTTCATGTTGTGGGAGCAAAAATACATGATGACATATACACTTTACATGTATTTATTTAAACTAAACAGTGGTTGCAGGAGTAGCAATATATTTAAATAGTTAGTGTTACTCACTAAAGTCCAGTGTCTCCTGTCAGGACGACTGACATTTTTTATTTTCTTTTCAGTTTCATAGATCCCATGGATCTTCATCATTATGGTGCTTCTTGATGGTGCTTTGTACAAAGCATTTTGAGATGCAATTTGCAAAACCTTTGTCAATCCCGTGTCCTCGACGATATTAACCAGTCGGCTGTTTTTCACAATGCACCTGGCAATTGTGTCAGTCAGTTTGTCAGAGGTAGACTTACTGAGGCCCCAATGTTCAGTGAGGGTGGTTTGGCGCAAGCCGGATGTTGCAGTCGCTGAAGTACGTCCAGAGGGATCCCTCTAACTAACGTATGTATAAACAAATAACAAAGAAAATGTTATTTGTTTATCTAGTTTTTAGTTTTCTAGTTTCTAGTTTTTCATTTTTTAACACTGTATTCACTGTATTTGCATCGTTTTGCTTCTTGGGCATCATTTTTATCTTCGCGCCTTTTACCTTAGAGAATTTCCTTTGCATTTTTAACATAATTTTTGTCTTTTAGCATCTTTTATGTCTTTTGTATATTTTTACAAATAAATTAAAACTCACAAAAAACAGGGTTCTTCAACTTTCACTCAAACATCAGTCTTAAAACTTGAGTAAAATAATCATTTGAACATTTTTGGCAGTATCACCCAGCTCTACATGTACATACGTATATGTGTGTTACAGGGACACAGGTGACTCATATGTAGAAGAGACAGCTGAGGTTTTTTTTTTTTTTTTAAATCTGTGCAGCATCTGTCAAGTAACACGAAGACCGAAACCTAATCAATCGTAGTGAGTGATGGATATTAACTGTCCAATTTTTACTGCCCTTTCACCCTTCCCATGCAACAAACTGACATGAGTGATGCTGACAGATGGAGGTGGACAGATACCTAGACGCAGGGATGCAGTAGACATTTATTTAGCAGTTAATAAACTATATGGACTAAAGTATTGGGATGCCTGGCTGTCACACATGCAGGAATGTGAACATACGTAGGCATCCGTAGGAATCCTTCTTGGTTAGCTGTTCCAAATATGTGCGCAATACTAAATCCACAAACAAAAATGAACAGTTTAACAAATAAAATGTACAAGAATGAGCAATAGAATTAATTAAATTAATAATAAATGTGCAAAAATGAATAGAATAATCAAAAAAATAAACAAAAATGAACAGAGTAGCCAATGGAATTAACAAATATGAACAACATAATAAATAAATAACCAAGAAATGCCAAAAAATGAACAGATTAATCAAGAAAATGAACAAAAATGAAAATGCAATTTACTAAATTAACAATGAATGCCCCAAAATGAATAGTATAATCAAAAAAAATGAACAAATATGGACAATATTACCAAGGAATGGAGTGAAAATGAACAATTTAATTAACTAAATGAACAAACATGAGCCAAAAATGAATAGAACAGTCATGAAAATTAACAAAAATAAACAATATAATTAACTGAATAAACAATAAATGCCCTAAAATGAATAAAATCAAAGCCAGCAAAAATGAACAGAATAGCCAGTGAAATAAAAAAGAACAGTATAATGCACAAATACTTAAATGAACACAATGAATAATGAACAAAAATGAACAAAATAAGAAACAAATAAAACTAAGGAAAATAAACATAAAATTATCACAGGACCATCTTCCTTCCCTAAATGGGCTAAATCATCTTTCCAGATTATTTTACTCATTTTTGTTCATTTGTTTATTACATTGTTCGTTTTGTTGATTATTTTGCTTAATATATATTTTTAATTTTATTTATTTTTGTAAAGCACTGATTTAGTGCTTTTGACCAGACATTTACAGTTCAGATATGATAAGGATTCCTACAGATTTGGAAAGTCAACGTTTCAATAGGTACAACAGTCAGGCATCCCAATATATTTTTTCATATAGTGACTAGTGATCGATCGAGTATTGATCATTGCAAAGTTATAGATTTTTGGTTATTAACACTCTTTCAGTCACATTTACCTTCCTGTAAAAGCTGTTTCATTACCTTTGAGCTAAGCTGATGTGTTAAAAAATCAACAATACATAATTTGAAACAGATCCAGAATCAAATAACCATGCACAATAACAAGGCTTCTTCTCTGTGGTTTTCTTTTGTACTATCTGTGTATGACGACACAGAAATCTCCTGCTCCACCACCCTCTTCTTTTCCCTTCCTTCCACCCCTCCTCAATAACGCTTAGCGCTGAGGCTGTTGTCATGGCAACCAGCACAAGGCAGCAGCGGTGAGCCTCAGAGTTGTATCCAACGTTTCTCAGGAAGAAAAGTAATCAGAGAACTTCTGTTTAGTATGCTGAAGGAGTACTAGAGAGGGAGGGAGAGAGAGAGGGAGAGAGATGGAAGTGTGGGAGACAGAAGCGGGAGGGTGGCAAAGAGATGAAAAGACAGAAAAGTGGGAGGCCAGAGATGCAGAAAACATGGCAGAAATAAATATAAAGGGATAAAGCAACGTACAGGGTAGCAGAGGTAAGGTGGCGTGCGGAGGAGACAGTGTACAGGATAGTTCATCACAAATAAATACATATTGGAGCTGTAGAGAGTGTGTCAGATACAAGAAATAAGAGCACGGAATGCCAAAAAAGGACACAGAAGTAGATAGAGAGAAGGAAAAGCAGCAAACCAGAGTGAGTTACACAGAGACACAGCTACGTTTCAGCAGAGGTGTGTATGTGTGTGTCTGTGAGGGGGTGTAGGGATGCGTAGTCATGCGTTTGCGTCAGACAGGAGCAAAGATGAGTCATAGAGGGATAGGAGCCCCCCCAGTGCTTATATATATGTGTGCGTATGTGTGAAAAAATAGCAGCAAAGACGTGGGAGTGAAAGGTTTGTGATGAGATGACGTCATCAAATCCCCATTATACAATGAACCTGACAGGAGAGGAGCAGGATGCCGGATTCAAACCCTGCGCTTCCATGCTGCCTCTTTTAGCATGTGTGGGTGTGTGACCGAGTGGGTGGGGCTGCATGGAAGGTGATGCACAAACACACTAATGCCTTTACTGCCTTAAGTGATTTCTTTACAAATGTGGAAACAAAATTTATCTGCCTAGGTTTCAATACCGGAGAGTGTCTATACTGCTGACACTGAAAACACTGATCATAAAGCGGAGCTAAACAATCTGTGCAGAATAACCGGGCTTGAGTGTGTGTGTGTATGTGAGAGTGTGTGTGTTTTAACAACCATTCTCTGGTACCGCCACTGACAAACAGCACCTTAATGGAGCACCTGGAGGGGCCTAAGTGCAGGCGTTCTTTGTCCAGTAGAGAGTGTGTGTGTATGGACAGATCCTATGCTACTGTCAGTATCCTCATCCAAAATAAAATGGACCTGCAGAGATGTCGCCTTACAATAAACCTAGAAATATACAGTACAGTATATGATTGCTGTTTACCATTTATCACATTTTAATGTACAAAAAAGAAACTCACTTGATGTGATAAATTAAAGGACAGTATATGCATTTACTGAATTTTCTTGAAGTGAAATGTGTTCACATTAGGGATGAAATGTGAAATTTGGAGCCAATACAAATAATGTTTAAAATAATTTGTCTTTCAGTCAGTGCACATACAAGTGTTATTTTCTCATGGAAAGTTCAATTCAGTTCAATTCAACCGAGTTAACAATAAATGAACAAATACATTCCAAAAATCCAATAAACAATAAACAATGAGAATGAACAAAATAATTATGAAAATGGACATAAAATTCAGTGTGTCACAGGCCAATCTTCCCTTCCCAGATGGGCTAAATCAATTGTTCATTTTTGTTAATTTTCTTGATTTTTTTTTTATCAATTTCTCGATTATTCTGCACATTTTGCTGATTATTTTGTTCATTTTTCTGATTGTCTTGTTCATTTGAGTATGTTTACTTATTTTTGTTTGCTGATGGGTTCTTCAAATGACATGCAGGTACTTTGATGATGGAATAGAGATGATATTGTCCCCACAATAATCACTGTGAGTATGTGAGAGGTCAAAGTCCTTTTGGAGTGAAAAACTAAAACCCACACACAGACATAAGCTATCTGGGTAACAGTGTTTGTTTCCATAGTAACAGCAAGGGCAATTAAGGTACAGTTTCTCTGTAACAAAGAGTAGTTGGGGTTAGTCACATAAGCCCCTCCCACCACACATCTCATTTCCTTTTAGCTGCTCTAGTTACCATGGATACCACAGTCTCCAGGAGGTCACTACGGCAAGTTTTTTTTTTTTATTCCCTCTCTTTTTTAAAGACTCAGGCAGCTGTCTCTCTAAAATGATGCATATTAATAAGAGCAAGAGGGAAAAAGACAGAGAGGCAGGGTTTGAGACGCTGAGACTGAGTGAAGGTGAAAACAAGACAAAGACTGACGACAAAGCTGAACAGAAAAAAGCAGAAAGAGGGCCGATGACAGAGAGATATGCATCGTTTGTACCTCACATAGTCTTCACACTGTTCCACCATAGAGCCGACTTTCTTAATATTTGATGCTCTCTCAGTTGTACCAGCATTCAATCTCAGGCTTTTCTTCTCGACCCTTCATTTGTTTTCTTTCCCTTGTCTTTTTCAATTTGGCTTTGTTAAAGCTTTCTGAAAAGGCTGGCCCTCTCTATTCGGATTCTTTGTTCTCTTCTTTCACGCATACAGGGAGGGATGGTTAACAAACATAAAAAACGTAGCCCAGGCAGTTCAGGAGTGCAATATTAATATTTCAAACCATCAAGGGAAATGATCGACCATGATGAATAAAACAAAGTGACTAATGGATGCGAGCAGCTTCAGACACGTGAGTGAATAAATACTGTCATAAACAGAATAGAATAGAATAGAGTAGACCACAGTTGCAAAAAGTTGGGTCATTGTCTAAAATCTCAATAAAAATCATTGTAATGATTTGCAAAACCTTGAAACCCATTATCAAATGCAGAAACTGAAAAATGCATTTTTTTTTTTAAATAGCATGCTCATTTCAATTTGATGCCAGCAACAGGTTTCAGAAAAGCTGAGTCAAAGTCATGATCACCACACATTTTTTGAAAGGGGCATGTTTTCTAGTTGTTGCTTTATGTGGAATTTCAGCTGCTTCGAGGCCATCTTTGTAATTTTATACATTTCACTGGGTGACACGTCAGAACTGAAGGGAGGCCAGTTTAGCCACATCACATCTTTTCAACTCATGCCTTGTTACTGACACATTTCAAATGTGGTGCTGGCATCAAATTCAAAATTGATATATAGTATAATGATATTTCAACATTTGATATGCTCTGTGTGCTGTTTTTGATTAAATAGGGGTATCCCTGTTTTGCAAACAGGACATGAACAGGACACGGACTTGTAGAACAGAACAGAACAGAACAGAATAGAACAGAATAGAACAGAATAGAATAGAATAGAATAGAATAGAACTTGGGTCAAAAATGACAATAGAAGAGGAATGGGCTTAGTTGCAAAACCTAAAAACCTCCTCTTTAATTGCAGCACCAAGACAATACATCAAAAACAAAAACAGAGACATGTAATGTACTTGGGCTGGGGTCATGTTTTGCACTCTGTTGCATTACCTCATCTTTTAACAACACTTTGGGAACTGAGGACACCATCTGCTGTAATTTTGGAAGTGGACCATTTTCAAATCCTTGCTTGATGTAGAATTTCAGGTGCCCAAAATGTCAGGGTATTTTATAACTCATTACACATTTTCAATGGGCGAAAAATCTACTCTTGCCTTGATAGTGAGCTAGCATTTTTTAAATGTGTTCCTGACATCAAATTCAAAATGGCCATTTAATTTAAAAAAATTTACATTTCTGCTGTTTTTGATTCCATATGGGGTTTCATTAGGTATATTCTGTTTCTTTTTACATTTTTTCCGGTGACTCAACTCTTTTGGAAGTAGGCTCATACTGTAGAATAGAATAGAATAGAATAGAATAGAATAGAATAGAATAGAATAATGTATTTCCACATCATGAAAAAACATACAGTCTATATAACGTTGTGTATGCTCTGGCAGCATTGCACTTCATTATGCCATATGCCAATAAAAAACAGCTAAATTGAATTTCAGGGAGGCAGGAATGCAAATGAGAAACAGGCAAACCTGGAGGGAGATGGAGCATTAACCAGGAGGACAGCGAGGGTCTGGTTATAAAGAGTAAAAGCTGCAGAGATGGAACCTGATATGTTTCCCCAGACGTACCAGTGAACCTGATGGCTATCTCTGTGACTGTGTGCATTTTATTACTCCATTAAATAACCCACTGACTAACATAGAAACAGGCCAACTGTGGGTACCAAGCCATTAATAACAAGCATAAACCTCAGAAAATGGATTGTACTATCAACATGGAGCTGTGGAGTGCAGGTCTCTGGGTTGATTCATGTGCAGAGCGGAGAGTGAGGAAAGGTACAAAACATTGAGAACAACATCAGCACACAGAGGCAGCTTTCATTCACTTGAATGTAAAATAGAAGAGGGTTGGACATTTAAATACCAGCATACAGTATTTTACGTGTGAACCAAGGGGCAACGACCGGGGCTGTTCACTGAGGCCAATGCGGAAGTAACTTTAAGTTGTAATTCCACCGCTTGGCCGCTGGGGAACCATTCATCCAGCTCCAAGAAGCTTTTTTCCCACAGCGATACATTCAGAATCAGAATCAGAATGTTCTTTAACTGCCAAGTATGCAGACACATACAAAGAATTTTACTTGACATTAAGGTGCACTCATGTTGAAGCATACCAAAATGACACAGCAGCCGTCTGTGGTGCCTCATACAGTTGGGAGAAAGGGGGGAAGGTGAGGGAGGGGGTTGTATGCAATAGGAAAGAGACAACAAAAGCACAGTTCCCAGAATTAGGCTCCATAGTAAGCAAACTTATGGTCACATAGAAAAAAAAAACCCTCGTATGCACATTTAATAGACAGTTACCCACACATTGACAAAGCAAGGCCAGAGAGAGTTTGTGTGTGTGTAAATGTGTGATAGTGAACAGTGGTTGCATTGTGTCATATCAGTTCTGATAAAGAGACAAAAATCCTCTCCCAGAGCATCGTCCAGGTGTTAAGTTCCATGATAGCTACCATGGCAACACATGTCAATAGAAAAAGTTCACCTTGATAAGTCAACCCATGTTGTGACCTTGTTAAAGTCACATTTTGATTTTTTGAGCCTAAATGAAAGTATATTATTTGCATTAAGATTAAGTTGTTCTCAGCTATGACAACACAGTATTATGTTGGTAATTTAGAGATATGAGATTATGATCATCTGTAGTACGAACATTGCGATGGAATCCATGAAAGTAATCTCATAGAAGAAAACATGTGTTTGCTGTAATCAGATATTCCAGCTAATACAGTTAAACAGTAATATAATTGTTTTCATACAACTCCAACAGAGGAATAAGCGTGTTTTCAAGTCACACCATGCACATAACTTCTCTCTTTAGGAAGATTTTCCTTTTACTTGTACAACATGATAAGCTCAACATTTTGGCATGTTGTCCATTTTGATTGTTCACTAGTAGAAATTTATAGTAGTTTTATGGAGCCAAATAAAAGGTGTTTTCACAGATTGGCAGGTTGTTCTTGTTGAATACAAAATAATTTCTTGATACTGTTTATTTTCTTCTTACAAGTGGAATAAGCATCTACAGTGCTGTGATAATGAAAGAGCATGATGTTAAACGGATGTCCAAGAACAGGGAGTTGGTTGGTTTAGATTAGTTTAATGAGTTTAATGAAATTATCAAATGTCACTCAGAGTGCATAGCTGTTGATTTCTGCTGGAACTTTCCCTGCTCTTTAATAGCTCTAATTCACTTGCTTTTTTCTAATTAATTAAATTTCTCTCACCTCGGACCATACCATTGTACTTATTGCAAGAAGTGCAAGAGATTATTCTGCATCAAAAATTTCCAAATAGATTAAGATGATGACTCACACAAATGTTCATATAGTACACAATTAAGCATTTCATCGTTTCCTGAGGTCAGCCATTTCTGACTTATTAGCTTGTGTGTTTTGTTTGATCTTTCATGTTTGTGATTGTAACTGCTTGTTTATGATGATATAGTTACTAGTTAATCAGTGCATCTTTATGGAAGTACTGTGTTGATCAGCAGTCGATGTGTTACAGTCAGAGAATGATGCAACAACACCAACAAACCTCTCTAAGTTGAATGCCTCAGGCAGCAGTTGGGAGGACAGAAATGAGCACAAATTTAAAATCTACAGGCATCTCTGAGTGAACCCTTTAAAAGCTGCTAGACTCTGCATCCAATAAGCAGTGAAAACAAAATTGAATAACAAACACTTTACCTCTAATGAAGACTTAACTAGCTGAACAATGCAGAACACATTTAAACACTTTTTTCCCATATTTATTCTCTGGTCATATAGCTGGCAATGTATCATCAATATTAATTTTGTTTTGATTCATCAAGTAGGGTGAGTTATCAGAAAACACAGTCAGCGGAGGAAGTATTCCTTTATCCATACTACCGAGGTGAGCATTCATTAAGACCATCCCTCATTTGCAAAAACATTTCTCAGTGTTATGGAACTTAATGCAATGCTGCAACACAGCCACGTTATGGTGTGTTGTAAAGTCTTTTTATCAAAGAACAGCTTTTTCTTTCATTACAGTGGTCCCTCACTATATCGCGGTTCACCCTCCGCAGCCTCACTGTTTCGCGGATTTTTTTTTAGTGCAATTTTCATGTACTTTTTATGCAGCGTATGAACGCGCATTGTGTTCTGTGTCCTGATTGGCTAAAGGAGAACCCGCACATTGTGTTCTGTGTCCTGATTGGCTAAAGGAGAACCCGCACATTGTGTTCTGTGTCCTGATTGGCTAAAGCCATTGTCAGTCATCTCCTCCTTTTTGTTTCTCGAACAAATGTTTGGGCCTGAAAACAGTTTTTCCATAGGAATCTACTTCGCAGATTTTGCCTATCGCAGGTTTTTTTTAGAACTTAACCCCTGCGATAAACGAGGGACCGCTGTATAGCTATTCAGTCTATTTTTATACCACTAACAGTTTTGCTTGTTATTTTTCATAAGTGTCTTCGCCATGTTCTAAAGACTTAAGACTGAAGGTTTTACTTACACCATATGATATGATTTGGAGATTGTAAACACAGTAGTTATTTATGGAACTTTTCCTATATGTAAAAAAAAGTAACCCATTTCAAACAATGCTCACGTACTTATGTATGTTCTTTACATTGTTCTGAATGTAATGTAATGTAATGTATGTAATGTAAAGTATTTGCAAACTCTTGTGTAGCAGACAGTCTTACAACAGACAAGTTGGTGATGTCATGTGTATGTTAGGAAAGAGGTAATAGTAGAGGCAGTGTTCTAAAGGGTGGTAGCTTTTGTTTCTTAGTGCGCTTTACCCTCCTACCTCATTTTGACGCAGACTTTTGAACCTTTCAGTTTCATTCAAAGCACATTTGCAAGTTTGAAAGCTTCAGTGTTTTTTTAGTAGGATCAAGCTGAAGAATATTCCAGCTCATGCGTACTTTCTTGATAGCCTGAGTTTTTACACCATCCCTAGAAAGGTATGCAAGGTTACTATCACCAAAACAAGACAGAAAATCATAGGGACGATGGAAGCAGTTAAAAAGAGACTAACAACTTTAAGCCCATGGGCAGGGACTGGGATCATGCAGTGAGACTGATGTAGAAATACCTTAATGTTGTCATACCATCAACAGCCACAGAGCACTGTTCATTCAGCTCTAAGAAGCAGTAACTACCAGAGTTACAATGGACTTGTCTCTGAAAATACTCAGCAAATACTTTTTTGTCATGCATCATTATGGTGTCAAACATTTTATTTTCACCCTCCGATAAGTGATCTTGAGGTGTGTCTTTAAATCTTTGTTTTGTTATAAAGATAGCATATTACAGGTCCTTCTCAAAAAATTAGCATATTGTGATAAAGTTCATTATTTTCTGTAATGTGCTGATAAACATTAGACTTTCATATATTTTAGATTCATTACACACAACTGAAGTAGTTC
>JAQQAE010021470.1:0-10454 GCA_029823295.1 Pseudamia nigra | reverse complement strand
GCCGCATCACTGTATAAGCCGCAGGGTCGGCAATGTGTGAAAAAAGCCGCGGCTTATAGTGTGAATTTTACGGTAGTATGTGTCAATGGGCAATATATCATTAGCTTAATAAAGGGCAGAGGATGAAAGAGTCTTTAAATATCACAATGTTTAAAAAAAAAGCTTCAGGGCTGTATAGAGGGAATGCAAACATGAGGGATATGACCATATTCTATGAATAATATCAGAATATATTATGCCGCTGACACATTCATTAACCACCTTCAACTGTAAGTGTTGATAATGGAAATGCTTTGAAAGGTTAGAGAACAGATAAGACAGGCTGCTTTTTTTTATCAATTGCCCACTGAAGTTACCCACTCATATCTGATTGTTTCCACCTAGAATGACCTTTTCTGAGCTGTCTTAAAAGGGAAAAACACTGGCAAAAACATATTTCACATCATTTATTTCTGAAAATTTTTAAAAGATCATCTGTCAGTAAAAACAAGTAGCTGCCTTGGCAGTGGAATTAAATATGGTGCAAAATGAACAGGAGTTATTTCCATGTGTGTTTGCTTATACTGGTTAAAACCAGTCAACTGGTACTTTCCTGTTAAACACTGAAAGGTCCCATATGACATTTAAATTCATATGAGGACCATACACGTATGTGTGGATTAAAGATACCTGCAGGGGTGTTCACAAAAAAGAAAAAGTGTAGGTTTAGTTTTGCTTTGATTTTCCAGAGGCCTCTTTGACACTCTGTAAAGTATTGTACCCACCCAGTTTTCATAAAGAACAGTCTGATTGGTTGAACTGCAGGCCATTTCCAGGGTGACCTGGGATTATATGTAAGTTCTACTGTTATCAGAGAAATGCAACTGTCCTTTAAATTTTCTGAAACAGATAATAAAATTATACTATTGGCAGCTGGCTCATGGGGGAAGGACTAATTTTAGTTTGAATATGAGTTAAGGCATTTTATTGCTCCTTTAGAGATATTTTTTTCACTGAGTCTACATCTCTGTTGTCTTGACCATACAACCATAAATATATGGTACAAGCACAAGGACACTGACAGACACACCTGACATTGACAACACCCATTGCAACTGATGGCATCAGTGATAGTAGCCAGTAATGCACAAGGCCCTTAGAATGTAATGGAATTTAATCAGTGAATACATAGTCCAACTAAAATCTTCTTCTCCTTTCGGCTGCTCCCCTCAGGGGTCGCCACAGCGAAATACCAATGATTCACATGTTTAATCTGGCATAGGTTTTTTTTTTTTTTTACGTCAGATGCCCTTCCTGACACAACCCTCACAACCCTGACACAACCCTCACAACAAGGGACAAATTCCTTTGATCCAACTAAAATAAAATAAAATAATGTATGAAGGTAATATACAGTGGTGCCTTGGATAACGACGATAATCCAATCCGGCGTCACGGCCTGTATCCAAATCAATTGTTATCCAAAGTGATTTTTTCCATAGGAATACATATTAATCCGATCTGGACCCACGACAAACTCCCGTATAAAGTATGTATTACACACCCCTACCTGCACATTTATTCATTATTATTATTTGAAAAGGAAGTTATGATAATTATCTGAAACGGAATGCATGAAATTAGTTCTAAAAGTGAATTAGAATGTATTCTTACTTTGGCTTATGACTTCGTAGTGCGTCCGTGGACACTGCACATGTCCATAACTGTAAACAACTCCAGAGACCGGAGCTGCCGGCTCTTAATACAGACAACGGCTGCTAACGGCTGGTAGCTGTGTCAACACGGCCCGAGCAGCGCCGTGTCCGACCGTGTCGACACAACGCTGCCCGGGCAGTGCCATGTTGAGCTGGTGTGCTGCCCGTGTTGACACGGTCAGACACCAGCAGCGACGGGCAGGTCCGGGCTGCTAACAAAGGTGGCTAACAGCTAACAACATAGCTGGTTCCAGAATGGAGTTAGCTTACAATGGCAGAGGCTAGGACACACAGGACCACGCTGTCGGGTTCTGCATTAAGGAGTTGAGCTGATTCATAGATGCCGATGGTGAGGATGGTGAGGCAGTCTTGGTTCACAGCCGGCTAGCGCTAGCTAGCCGCTAGCTTCCCTAGCACTAGCGCTACCAGCTAGCGCTCTGACTTCCGGATCAGTCACATCAAGACCCGGAAGTGACGCATATGTGACCCGCTAGCTTCCCTAGCACTAGCAGCTAGTGCTAGCGGCTAGCACTCTGACTTCCGGGTCATTCTTGTTGAGACCCGGAAGTGACGCAGACGTGACCCAGGCGTCATTGTCCGTATAATTTGTTGTTATGGGGTTCAATTTTTTTTTTGTTGGTATCCGAATTTGTCGCTGTCAGAAGCGGTCGTTGTCCGAGGTTCCACTGTACTTTCCTATTCAGACCTGCTGAGCAGAGAGCCAACAGAATTTAAAACCTAACCTTATGTTTCCTTTCAGGTGTTTGTTTAAAAAAAACCTGCATAATTGAGAATATAAAGGTCCCATACTTTGAAAATCTTTATTGGGTTTGGCGCGTCACATAAACTCTGTAGTGTAAAATAAAAGTTGTGAAAATATGAATATACTCAAGAAGTCCTGAGAAGTCCTTACAACCAAACAGGAACATTTTGAATTTTTTTGATTTGTGACATCAGAAACTATAACCAGTTATAGTCATGTTTAATCAGATAGTCTCACCCAGTGGGCAATGGCCCAGGCTGTTCAGTGAGGTCAATGCAGAAGTAACTTATAGTTGGCCACAGGGTCACCGTTCATTTGGCTCCAAGAAGCGCTGACTCCCATAGAGTTACACTGGACTTCTCTCTGAAAATACTAAGTAAATGCACTTACTGTATGTCATGAGTCATCATGGTCTCAAATGTTTTATTTGGACCCACTAATAAGTGATCTGGTGCTCTAGCTTTAACATTTTGCTCCATTATTGAGATGGCAAATAATTCAACAAATCACTGCTGAGCTGGAGTTTGATTGACAAGTTACTACGGTAGCTCAACTCCCCAGCAGAGTCAGATCAAATCAGACCTTCGTATCTTCTACTTATTCAACAGAGCATAGTCTTACCTGAGATATGCTTGACTGGAGATGCAGGTAAGTGTTTACACTGAAAACACTGTACTATGACTTTGTTTGGCAATGCTTGGTGAAGTGTGACTGTGTCAGTAAGCTAGAGGCTAGCATCAGCTTATCCATGAGACCCCTGACATACTGTTTTTTGCTCCAGTACTTCCGCCGCCATTCGTCCAAATATGGTTACATCCTGTTTTTTTCTCCAAAATGTCATCCAGAAAGTGACATTCGGATTGGCTTGAAAACAGCCATTCAGAAACCAATGGGTGACGTCACGGTCACTTTGTCACTAATATATACAGTTTATGGTCTCATCCCGTGACATGATAGAATTTTGAAACAAAACATTACAAATTATAACTAATCATACTCAAGCAAAATGTTATCATGACCCCATGATAACATTTCAGAGATTTTTTTTTCCTTCCAGAAAAGCATCCATGAAACATACATTATTCTAGCCTTGAATTTGATCCCAAGTCCCCTTGAGAATGACCTGCGGTTTGGCCAATCAGATTGTCTGCATATGCAGTTGTGTTACAAAGACACAAGTAATTAACAGACAGATATAAATGCTACAGCTTCTGTATATATGTAAATATTTAGATACACTCGAAATGTGTTTGATTACAAAGATTCTCTTTCACCTGTTCAAAACTGCTTGTTTATCCTGTTATTGTGCAGATTTCCGCCACCATCACCACTATCTTTATAAAAACCTCAAAGCCGTTAATAAAGATGTGTTTTCACAGTATGGCACCAGTAAGTGTAAAGACTTATTAGAGGCATTCAAGCGCATATTTAATAAGACGAACTTCATCTGACAGTTAACTGTTCAAGGTGATGCAGCAGTGGTGTGAACATATTCAGTATTGGATAATGTGACATTTAAAAAAAAAAAAGTTCTTTCAGTGTGCAGTTCATTCAGTCAGGGAAAATCCATATGTAATTATGGTAAAAGCAAAGGCTGTGATTACTTTTTCCTAGATTAGTAATGCATTCTACTTACGTTTGCACCCTATTTGCATCTTGGAATAATGCAAAAATAGGCCAGAGGAGACAATGTATGTGCATGTTACTCGTGAACTAAAACGGACGCAAACACAATCCAGCTGTATCTGACGCCTGGTTGTGCTTTTATTTATTTATTTTTTATTGGAGACAAAACCAAGCATGGATATTTCTTGCATTAGCGCCGTCTCTCCTTATTCAACTACATGGATCCTTTATTTGCACCAGAATGATAGTGATGTTTGACATAGCCTGCATCAGCTATAAACAAAAACAAAAGATTTGATAGGCACAATGCACATGTTGAGAAGACCCACCACCATGCAACAACACTGTATCAGTTCCGTACTGCATTCTAGTCGACACCGATATTGTGATCTTAAATGATGCAGTCAGTTGATTGAGCTGTAACAGGGCCCGATGAAGCCTGTTAGAAAGGAAATAACCAAGATGGAGTGAGCTGTCTGTCAGCTTTACCCTCCATCAAAAAGGACATTCGGTGCCTGTTACAGAGTAGCACCTGAGCAAAAGTGAACCTCCCTCGACTCCAAGGTGGTACTGAGCGATGTCCTCCCCTGTGATTTGACACAGTGGGGGAGGCAGGAGGAAGGTAGGAGGTGGACAATTCAAAGAACCAGCAATAAATATCTCTGCTGGGTGAAACTCTTAGCAGTGTTCCTTTTTTGGGGCTGTGCAAGAAAAAAAAGAGAGGAAAGCAGCAATACATCAGCTTCAGAAAGTGGGTCAGAAATACTGTACTGTGTCCAGGGGAAAACACAAAATTAGATTCAACTGGTGGTTACTTACACCACAGGCAATAGTCTGAATTTCTAAAAAGTACAGTTCTCACATAAAACTGACAACGTAAAGACAACTCTGATTAGTGACTGACATCACACACAAGAGGTATCAAATACTTAAATCACTGAGAATTTGATGGACTAAAAGCTTGCTGTTACCGGTAATTCATGCATTCATTTGTTCAGCATCCTCCTAAGGTCCAGGCTACAGTAGTTGTAATAGCACTAATAGGGCTATATGCTATATTTACCATTTCTGTTTTATTTTGTAATTTTACCCACCTTGTGTCTCCATATTTAATTCACTTCCTTTCTAGTTTCCTGAGTCTCTAGCTGTGTCCCAATTCAAGGGTTGCAGCTGACATCGTCCGCAAAGACTGCAGCCCACGTGGGCTGCAGTCTTCACGGTATGTGAGGGCTATACCTAATGATGGTAAATGGGACAGTCTAGCCCACAGAGGCTGGTCATTTTGCATAAATCAGCACAGCAGTTCTTGCATAATGACGCAGGCACCTGTTGCTGACCAGCTGCTGCTTAGAGATGGAGGATTTTTCACTCATGTTTGTGGTTAATTTGCTTTCTAATGTCATTCAGGAATTAGAAATGCTCTGTCTTATTTAATTGTGTACTCCTCATAGCTCCCTGATTTGGCAGTACAGCGGTGCCCCGGCTAACGATTTTAATCCGTTCTGACGTCATGTTCATTAGGTGAATCATTCATTAGCCGAAGTGAGTTTTTCCATAGGAATACATGTAAAACGAATTAATCCATTCTGGACCTACGAAAACTCCCATATAAAGTATGTATTACACACCCGTACATGCACATTTATTGATTTATAAAGACACTTACCAAAGGAGGATGAGATGGATACAGCCATTTTTCTTAGGTCCCATGATGAAAAACACAAAATGAAGCAGCATTTTAGGTGAAAAAGTGAAAAAATTAGGTGAAACAATAGGTAGAAAGATTCGTGACCCAAATTACGAAATTCATAAACGGAAATTCTACGAGTTACCAAATTCTTAAGCCGAAACTTTTCCATTAGCTGGAACACATTTTTGGCTGAATTTTTTCGTTACCTGAATTTTTCATTGGTAGAAGTGTTTGTTACCCGGGGCACCACTGTACTTCCATCTGTCATGCGTGCAATGCATTATGGGACACGGTAGGCTGTGAAGGATACATCTGCTGTGTCCTTAGTTTTCCAGCCAATGAAATCTGCATTGAAGGAGCCGTCGAAATGGGCCGGCCTTCATGTTCGGCTATGACATCAGCGGCTGCCACCCCTGTATGCTGTACACAGCATCTGTCTGCTTCACCTGCGACTCATCTGCACCTACTAACCCCAACGTGTTTCACCTTGTTTGCCCTGCCTCCTCCTGCATATAATATGTCCACACATACCCGGGTATTTATAAAAGGGTCCCCCCACCCTAGTGTTCAACGATAACACTGTACACACAAGATTGTTTTCAGGAAAGTGTTCATCCACACTAACCCACATAAATACACCGTAGAGCACTGTCATGACCATGCCAAACCTATAAGAAGTGCTCCTTCTCCTCTGCCCTTCAACATAAATAAGCAGCTGTGTTTGTAAATTCAAACAAGCAAAAAGTGTTTTCAGGCATGTAAACAATAATACCACCTTAACAGCGTAAGGTATTTGTGGTGTTTCCTCTTACTGTATATAATGCCAACAGTGATTTTTTTTCAGCTAACTTCTGCATTATGAGGCTTATGCTTTCATTGCAAATGGAATTGTAACATGAGTCACTGCTGTTGTGTGAGAGACAGCAGCCAGATTTCCTCCCGGTTCGGGATAAACAAAGGTCATGCACATAACGCTGATGCATTTTTGTTGCACACCATGATGTTCTGGACCTTAAAACTCTGTTTCCTCCTTTCCATACGCAGGCACCAAAATCTTCACTTTGGCATTTGGAGTTTTCTGAAATGATCATTTTCAGTGACCAGATCTGACATTTTCTTGTGGATGACAAAAACATTTGTTCCAAAAAAAAAAAAAAAATAGTTTTTCAAAATAACCGGGTACATGTAGACGTGACACCAGTCTCTGTCTCTGCTTTGTCCTCGTTAGTAAATCGATGTCAACCCATTTCCCTGCATCTCCTCTCTGCTGTGGATTATCTGTTTTGGACATTTTCAAGTACTTTTGTTAATAAACCATAGTTCAGTCAAGTGCTGCATTTGGGTCCTCATTTTCTACATTTGTGACACACTTCCTCTGCCCAAGACAACTAATGGCCTAAAGCACATTGAGGCAAGAAATGGCACAAGTTTCTTAGTACTCTTGACAAGGCACACTTGTGAATTGTGACCTGTTCCAGATGACTACTTTGTAAATCTGATGAGAGAATGCCACTAGTGTGCAAAGCTGTCATTAAAGCTAAGTGTGGCTGCTTTGGACAATCTAAAACATGTTTTTTGTGTTTACTACATACAGTAACTATATCTATGTTTTATTTGACATTTTAGATGTTATTAATGTATAATGCTGAAAATGATAAAAAGAAAATAAACCACAGACGGAGAAGGTCTGTCCAAACTTCTGACTGGTATTATAGGTTTGTGCAACAACCTGACTGTGAAAATAAGGCAGCAAAGATAAAGGCCTTGATTTTTCCAACATTTTTTAACTTGGTGCATCTTTTCTACACTGTGCTCCACATTAGGCTCATCCCTTTTGTCTGTAAAATCAGTCTGTAGGTCTGTGTGACAGGACACACCAATAGTTGAGGTCAGTTTACAGCGCAGGAACACGTTACATTTATCACACTATACACAGAATTTTTATTCTCTGCAACACAGTGGAAGTATCGATATAATTTCTTCACCTTTAAGGTGAGCTCTTGTGCCTTCAAATGAGTGCTACCTAATTAGCAGTTTATATCTGTTCCTGGAAGATGTGAAATTTGACATCAGACTACAAATGCTACCAAGCAGAGATTGGAAAAGATGTTGTCCCTCGTCCGCTTTCATCTCTGATTCAGAGCTGTCTGACTGACCTTGATTTTACTCTGATCTTTGGCTATGACTAGAAGGCATAAAAAGGTGCAGAAATGCCAAAATGCAATGTGTCCATAGCGGACTTAAGCAGGTGTGGATTTCTTTAAAAAAAAGGTGCAGCTGATGGACCATCAGGAGACAATAAGTGAGACAAGTGACCGCACACTCCCTCAACATCTGTTATGCACAGTTATGCATTCATCTTTTATGTCTGCAAGATCCAGTAAATGATGTGGTCAGGGATGCAGTTCAGTCACACTGAGAATGACTGAACTTTGTGCTCTTTAAATGTAACATCATTCGTTCAGATACGCTTTATTTCAAGTGCTGCTAAATTCCTTTGAACCTGTGTGAAGGTTATCACATATGTTCCCATAAATGCACCACATTTAAACATTTACATGTACCTGTTATTTCACTGATGATCACTGAGTTTACCTACCAAGATATAACAGATATAACAGTTACACATATTTGCTTCTAAGGCACGAACGCTACTGATGGTGTCAACTTGACCTCATTTGGAATTGTTGTAGCACATATACCTTTTCTACTGCTGATAAAGGTCCAGCTCAGACCCAGTGTTTATGGTGACACAGTGTGAACATATTCAACTTATGCTCCTCAGTCGGGATACAGAGTACTTCTAGTTGTCTTGTAATTTACTGTGGTTGTGCTGTGTCACCAGAGGGAGTTGACATACAGTACGTTGATACAGAAGGAGTTTGATATTGAGCTTTCTGTGAGTTAAACTGGCTCCACACTAGAAGATTTTGAAATTTGGCTGCACCGCACTCAGAGAATCTTTAGATGATCTTATCTCCGATCTCAAATGTTCCCACACTGCAAGATTTGAAAATCACGACAGGCCACACATTACCAGATATTAAGATTCAGGGACTGAGCAGCCCCCACCTCACATTATGTTTTCAGGTGGAACTGCAAGAAAAAAAGACTTTTTATAAAGATCCTTCTATGGTGAAAGTAACTGAAGGCTGAAATAGTCTGCATATTCAAGGAGACGAGGTGAGATGTTTACAGTCCGTTTAACCAGCCATTGTCTGCAGTAGTATGGATGTTAGCTTCTTTAGCCCAAAGAGCTAAATGTTTACAGTGGCTTGGTAACACTGGTGCCAATTCAGTCTCTCATTGGATGTTTCTGATTCTGTTTGAATGTAATAACCCAGATTTTCACTCATAAATATCACACGTTTGATACTTATCAGGGCAGCCTGATTCGTCTGAGAACCACTTGGGAGAGGCAAGATTTGATTGGTGATCCATTAGTATTACCAGATGATGTGAGCCTGACCTCATCAGGCCTGACTCAGGGAAAACTCCCTTGATTCTCAGGTGGAACAATCAGGCTCAGAATATGGCTAATTGCCTCATACCTAATTTATCTTAGCTTGCGATAGATTTTGTAAAATGAGTAGTATTGTGCTTAGTCACCTTATGCTACAAAAGCATTGCTGTTTATTGATGTTTACACTTTCTGTTGCTGGTCCTGTCTGGACCTGAAAGTGTTTAAAATGGACGATGCTACAAATGGTAACATTAAACAATTTCCCCTGGGATTAATAAAGTATTTCTGATACTGTCACTTCCCGTTCTTCACAGTCTGCCATGTTTCTACTGTAGCTTAGAATGAACAAACCTAACATTGCATCCTTTGAAGACATTTGCATTTTTGCTGCCAGTATAGTGTCTTCTAAACCCACAGCGATGGATTCATAAGGTTAGGGGTAGAGTTTTTAAATCTAGATGCTACTAGATTTTACAACTGCAACTTCAACTGAAATGCAAAAAAGCTGGGCTGGCTGATACCAGCAGCATAAGTGGTCATGAAATGCTTTAGTCTGCTTATACATGTGTTTTCCTTTGTACTGATACTGGTTAGATTGCAGGAGAGTCTTCAAAGAGCAACTGAATGTCATAAATCCATAGATTTCAGGATTTATTTTCCTTTCCACTGGTTCGGCCACAAATCATAGTACATAGGAATTATTATAATGCAAAAGAAACACTTGCAAACCCCATTTATCAACAGTCCAGACAAATCCATGTGGTTATATTCATTATCTTCATTGTTATTAATAAACATTATTAACCATAATTAGAGTGCAGAAAGTGCTGTCCAAAAGGGCTTCAAAATGTTGAGCTATGTACCATGGATGCTGAATGTGTATCTTCTGCTAATTAAAAACTAGCCCCCTAATTACTTCTGTAATTAGAAAACACTGCATTTTCAAAATAAAGGAGAAATAAGGAGAAGGAAAGAAGGAAAGAAAGAGCCACAACATTTATTCATGAACCCTAACAGCATTAATCAGCGGGTTCTGTTGAAATCATGCCAAGAACCAAACTGTCAGAACCGAACACACTGACGGGAGACTCAGACGCGGGACTCAGAGCAGAGTTCATCTTAAGCCAGTTTATTGACATATTTAAATACATACAGGTAGGGCGAGGCAAACGGACAGGTCGGGGAAACGAGCGGAGAGTCGAAGGACCGGGCAGACGG
>JAQQAE010021469.1:0-10454 GCA_029823295.1 Pseudamia nigra | reverse complement strand
CAGGTGTTTTCACTGAAGTGCAATCAGTGGGAAGGAATTCAGTGAAATCACCTGCTGAAGAGACTGGTTGGAAAGAAGAAGTGCACTGTCTCGACCCTTTGTGACACCCCTGATTTAAAAACTGCATTTTATGTTTACTTCTGTTTAAATCAATTATTTTAATTTGTTTGATGATCTGAAAGAAAATGTGACAGATATACAAAAAAGTTAAAAAATCAAGAACCGGCGAGCACTTTTTCACAGCAATGTGTTTCAAACAGAAACAGACTCATTACATAAAAAATAGATATACCTTTATCATAATGTGGTATAATTCTAAAAAAAAAGATTTACTCGGGCTGAGCAATATGGCCAAAACAACCAGCTTTTAGGTTATTTATCATTTGTAGCTTTTAACCCCTCTTTATGGTCATAATATGCTGCCAAAAAGTCAAACACTTCAAAATGACCATGTTCACTTCTTTTATGTAGTCAAAGTGTTGCATTACAAAGGTTCTGATCTAAGTCCAGGCTGCATCTAGACCTCCCTCAGTCAACACAGAAACACATGAAAAACCACAGGGTGGATGTGGCTTGAATGCAGAACCTAATCAAATGTGGGAAATATAATATTTGGATATATATTTGGGTTGGCTTTGCCCTTAAAACAACAACTGGCCCGTTTGACTTACCAAAGTTATATAAATTGATACTGAACAAGAGGTTGTGAAAGGAATATGAGTCCACATGTTGGGCCTTAATATGTAACCAACCAAAACTCATGTTGGGGTTATTTATAAGTTAATATCCGTGCTCAGTGAGGTCAAATCCTCTCACCGTTTCACAATGAGGGTCAATGGAGCTGGTCAGGAAGATAAGAAAGCCATGTGATGTGGCCAGGCCAATGGCACGGAGGCAGACTGGACATTGATGGAGTGGAGAGATAAGGCAGGTCACAGTGACCAAACTAAGGCCCCATAGAATGATAGGAGATAGGATAGTGAGTGGCCAGACCGTGGACTTCAGACTCTGCAGGTTATCCTGTCTCAGGAGCCATGTTTGGGTTGGCACTTTACCTGGGGCTGAAATCTAACCCAAGACGAACCTGCAACATTCACATCCAAACTTAAAATCGAACACCTGTACTGACTGTATGGAGGCCAACATTACATGGACATGCTGCGTGGTTTCCAGTGTAGTTTCTATGAAGGGCGCGCAGATGGGATTTCTGAGCAATATTTGTGAAAGAGCGCCATCAAAAACCTGAGTCGTTCAATAAAAAATTCAGCCCAACCTGACCCAGGCTCAGGGTTCAGGTCAGCTCCTGTTGCATCTGGCGTCAGTGTCATGTGCACCGGGCAGCAGAATGAAAAAATAAGCCTGGTTACAGAAAGACACAGCATCCCTGGTACCGCAGATGAGCCAACTGATACAGGAGTAGGGTTGGGTACCAAACTGTCAGACTTATATGACAGGACTGAAATGCTTCAATACAACATTTTGATATCTAATGTTGATTTAATAATGCTGTTTAGTGGTTTAAAACTGCCTTTCTAAAGCTCAGGTCACGAACAAGAAATGGATCAATTTTTATTGGGTCACCTCAAACACACAATGTGAGTTAATTTCCCCAAATAAAAAAGGTGTGTCCTCTGGGGCCAGCCCCCTTCTGGTCATAAAAGAGAGCAATGAACATTAAATAAAAGATGTAAAAACAATATAAAAGGTCTATCAACAAAATTATGTAAAAGTTGCAACAAGATAAAAATGACGACAAAAACTACAAGAAGAATATTAAGAAGTATGAAAACACTGCAAAAGATATAAACAATGTAAAAAAAATGCAAGATGAAAATGACACAAAAGACAATTATCATTAATATTAGGGCAATTCATGAGGTACTTTTATGAATCATGGTGACACCCAGTTTGTCTTTTGGGACATATTTGTCTCATGTATTGTTAGAAGAACAAAACCAATGTTTACCAACACAAGGTGCATTTCCATGCAGTTATTTTAATTTGTGTTTTCAGTTTGTTCATAAAAACATGAGTACATAATGCAGCTCTATTAAAGTGACCCAACCTTCATTATGGACAGTATAAAAACAACATGTTTCATATTTCACCTGGTCAGTTCATTTTATTTGAAAAATTCAACCCTAAAACATTCCAAAAAAAAGAGCGGCCAAGGGCAATTTTATGGCTGAGAAGAACTCAGAGTATTCAAAAAAGTGTGCATTTGAAACAGCTAATGTGAAAAGGTGATGTTGAACATGATTTGGTATAAAAGGAGCATCCAAGAGGAGTTTTTCTGGTCAAGTTTTGAACAATGATGATGAATCACCAGCAGTTGATGATAAGGGGAAACGTGTAATACGCATTTTCTTTTGCCATTTCTTTTGAAATCTAGGTAAAATTAGTGATACGTTCAGGTACTTGTCTAAAGACAGCTAATTAAGTATTTAGTCTTCCTTCTATGCTGGTTGTAAAAGAATGCTATCATTGCACCTTCTTTAATGAGTGATTGCTACTAATCCCAGCAGGTTAGCTGTGTTCACTGCAGTAACACAAGGCCTCCAACAATCCTAATCCCTGTTAATTACCCCTCCTGCCCACATAATAACCTTATCAATATGGTTGCACTGGCTGCTACTGGTCTCCCAGCTCTGTATGATACTAAACCCATCACATACACATTATTCCATGTAGACAGTGCTACATGACCCAGTCCCAAAAACACCCTGCTAGACGGGGTTATCATCAATATCAACCAGCGTCATTTAGTTCTCCCTCTCTCTCGCTCTCTCACATACACACCAAAAACAGCCTCACACACACTTTCAACGATCACACCAATATACAACCGCCGTCACCGACTACACAAACACACACAAAGCCTTATCAATATGGACGCTTCAGCAGCCACTGGGGCGTCCAAGCCTCTTTGACGAGCCAACACAATAAAACAATCAGTCCGTCATTAATGAAATGACTAACGCAATTAACCGATGAGTGGGGTGGGGGGCAGGGTGACACACGGAATAGCAGAGGAAGAACAGACAGTACAGACCACAACACTGATGATGTTATAGGATTCTCAAGTCATCACTTAATAAAAAATAAGAGCAAAGTTATACTGCTCAGATGTATATTAAATACACTGCCTGGCCAAAAAAAAACATCACCACATGGATTTAACTAAGCAAATAGGTAAGATCTTGGCAAAAAAATTTATGCAACTCTGGATGAAAATAAATGTTGTGACATTGCAGATGCTGATCAAAACGATGCCACGGTAAATGCATCAGTGTGTGACTTTTTTTTGGCCAATCAGTGTACAAGCATTTAAACTGGAACAATTGAAACAATGGCACTGCATCTGAATGTGGACACACCCACCTGGACATATAAGGACATCAGATCAGTTTCCTGGTCGTAATCAAATAGGTCAAATGAAGTGTAAATAAAATAAATCTATGTGATACACAATTATCTTTTTGTCTTTAGAATTTATTATATGCATGTTGTCAGTATAAAATTAAAAGTGTGTTGTTGTATGACTTCATACAATCATGTTATTATGACTGCTTTGAATGTTCTCAAATGTTGCATTATGTGGGTTTTAATTCTGACCGTAAAGTAAAAAAAAGCACAAATAACTCCTTCAACTTTCACTCAGAAGCAGGAACCAGCCTTTAAGCTGAAATGAAATAATAACTTGGCCTTTATCATTGTAGTTATGTTGATTAAAATGTTTTTTTCACATTGTGCAGTTGGTAAACCTCATAGAAGTCTGCAGAAGCACCTCCATCCATCTCATTTAACAAGCTTGTGTCACATCCTCATGACTTCATTTGTTTGGAAGCAGTATGTCAGGAGCTCATGTTAAAAAGTTAAACTCTATTTAAAAAAGTACAGACATTAGTATTAACTCAAATGTCCACATAGAATAAAGCTGTAGTGGTAAAGACATAAGACCTTTAAGTGCTATTGTAGAGGTAACAGGCAGATTAATTGTTGTGTGCTTTTTATAAATGATCCATCTCCAGATACAGTCAAATTGGATGGAAAATTAATTAAATGTGCAGATGGGCTGTTATCTAAACTGATATGTCATATTATTAATAAATACTTAGTGGCCACAACTTTGGGAGGAATTGAAAACTTCCCCCTTTCTAAAAAGTGTAAGAGCTGATGTGATACAAAACAAATTTAAACTTGATTTTGTCATTACAATGATTCTGGAGATTGTGTTCCACTATCATTATTTCTGTAGGTCAGGGGTCGGCAACGTTTACCATCTAAAATCTATCCCAACTACAAGAAATATGACATGTGTTTTTATCAAATTTGTTTCATTTGTTCAATTTGTTAGGGTTAGATTTAGTTCATTTTGGTGAGTATTTTGTTCAATTATGAGATTATAAATGAATATTTTGTTCATTTTTGTTCATTTACTTAAATTGTTTTCATTTTTGGGAATTTTAGTTCATTTCCTGGATTATTTTAATGAATTTATGTTGATTTTTGTGCTTTATTTCACTCAGTCATTGTTTTTATTTTTCTTTATTTTTTTGTTTATTTTGTTTACCTGTCAAGCATCTTGTTGATTTTCTTGAATATTTCGTTCATTTTTAACAGTTTTCATTATGTTGATTTATTATCTTAGTTGTTTTTGTGCATTCTTGGTTTACTTTCCTGATTATTCTGCACAGGTTTGTCTTAACCTTGTAAGATTTTCTTTGTAATTATTTTGTTCATCATATTTCTTATTTTTGCTTGTTTTCCTAGCTTTTGTTCATTTTCAATAATTAAATTATATTATTTAGGTCTTGTCCATTTTTTAATTGTTTTTTGTTCATTTTGTGAATTATTTTTGTCTCACTTGTTTGTCGTTATGTAGATCATTTTTTTTCTTCATTTTGTTGATTTAGTGCTTTTGTTCATTTTGATTTATTATGGTCTCCAGGTTGCAGACCCCTGTTTTAGGTAGTAGACTCGTTTTGCACACCAGCACTTCCATATTGCTCTGTCTGGTATTACTGATTAAAATAGGCGTCTTCAGTAGCAAAATATGCATGGAGTCCCACAGGGCACTAGGTTCAGGACTTTTGTTTTGTGCCATTAAAACCATTTGCCTTGAATTGTAAAGCGCCTAGAAATAATCTAGAGATTATGATTGGTGCTATATAAATAAAGTTTGATTGATTGATTGATTGATTGATTTGTCAAAGACGAAAAACAAAAACTGAATCTGATTGTGTGTTGCACACGTTCTTTTAAGTAAGAAGTCAAATAATTCAAAAACTTACCAAAACATCTGTTAAAATCTGCAAAAAACAAAATGTGAAATATTTGCTGCATCACTATGCACATTTTCAGTTTTAGTTATTCCCTGTGTTTTCAGTGATTAATAAGGTTATGATTAATAAATCAGCTTCACAGTACTATTTCCTGCTTTCAGATCTTTTTATAATAAATTCAGCATTTATAGAAGTACAACCCAAAGTGCTTCTGCTCAGCACCACAAGCTGGGATTGGGAAGACCAACAGGGAGAATTGAATTCAGTGGCTCAGTGTGCAAAAACACATACGCAAAACCACAAATAAGAACCTTATATGTCATCAAATGGCTCAAAAGGACCAAATAACCTCACACCTGATTGGATATCAATAACGGAAGGGGCAAGAAAAAAAAAAAAAAAAACAGAAAGGTGTAACCCAGTACTGTTGTTCTCCTCTATCTGGCTTAATTGATTTTAAAAAAGACTATTGTTGAAATCAAATGAGCACATCACACTGGAGCTATTGATTTTTTGACACCGTACAACAGGAAATCTTTATCTGCGTGCTACTCCGACCCCGCGCTAATAGGAGGGGTTTAACCTCTGCTGAATGACAAATCCCAACACCTCCCTCTTCTGTTCTCTCTTAGCTCCTCATGGGAAACATCTGCCTTGCGTGTTGTAGATTTACAATATAAGGTCATATCAAATTGTACCGAGGCCTGGTATCTTCATGATACGACAACTTAAGCCAATACTGGAATATTGTAAATTTAAGAAGATTTGACAACATTTTTAAAAACAATTTCAAGAGCTTTAATTTGGTACTTACATAATTTCCACTCCTGACTGTAAACATGTTATATATTAGAATGAAATGTACATCACATTTGGACAAAACATTGAAATCATGTTTACTATGCCACTCACACATAATTGGAAATAAATCATTTACTCTGGTGATTAGGTTGTCTGTGAACCAGTGACTTTATATCCATGTCTGTCCAGATTCACAGAAAATAAGTATTGAAGACTGAAGGGATTTAACAAAAAGCTATTAGGTGCAGGTTTTTGTTCACTGAGCTAAAGTGTTATTTCACCACTTTAGCTGAATCAACAGGGGAAAATGACCAGATTTTTTCTATTATTCATGGTACCATAAGTATCAACAAACGCTGGCGTTGATTTCGATCTGTGATGTTGTACTCATTTAAATACAGCTTATATCTTTAATACATTTGTAAAGCAAACATTTCCTGGCTCTTGCCAGAATTCTGCCTCAGATTTGCACATAAAAAACTGAATGTCAGTTTTGACAAATGTCTGCTTTGCATGACTCATTGAAAGTGGAACAACAATTATTTTACTTGTGTAGATTTTACAGGGCTTTGAGTCCAAGTGAATATTTATGCTAAATTTAGAGAAATTCTGTGGCGCTGTTCCTGAGACATGATGTCACAATAACTGGACAGATGAACAGAACAGATGGAAAACCATAAAACAGTGCGACTCTGGATATCGGCAGCATAGGGACACAACACGTTAAACACCAGGCAAGTTGTACTATAAAGAAGAATATGCGGTGGGCAAAGTGTAGGTATTACATAACATATGTAAATACTTTTTAAACAATTATTATTAAACACCGTACTTTTCCTTACATTGCCAGGGTCCAAGCACTGTGTACTGTGTGATGCAGCTGCATTCAGTGATTAGTAGTGTTGGCATTAGTCGGGGTCACCTAGACCACCCAGCTCAGGGGGGTTTGCTGCCCGGTATCTCTCTCTACACATTCCTGCCACATAAAATGATTACTATTGGCAAAGCAGCCTAGATCAAGCTAGCATAGCCCTGTTATGACCTTAAAATGTGTTATGATCAATTATTTTAACTGTAGGCGCCAAACTAAATTTGTGTGTGTGTATATATGTGTGTGTGTGTGGAAGGGTGGGGTGGGGGCAGACCTCCCTATGTATGCAGTGTATCAGAAACATCTTCTCAGACCTTTCTTAAAGTTTAAAATGTGGATTCACACTTGATTATTTTTACAACAATGGTCATTCATATAAAAAAGGCCTCAATCTAACAAGCAACACCTGATTGTGCTGCTTCTTTTCTTTTTCTCATTTCCCTCCCCATGATCTTCCACAGAGCACCCCAGGGTCCCAGGAGTCCGGCTGGCTCGGCTCAGCGGCAGATAGACATTTCTGGGATAGGCATCTACTGCTCAGGACCACGCAATCATTTCCATTTTACCCTCTGTTGCACAGGCAAGATAAGACACCTGCGTAGCCTCGCTAATCAGATGAGCTTCAACAGAACTTTATCATTGACATTTACCACTGTTTACCCAACTAATTTCTCTTAACTGCACTGCTGAACTTTTATCTACAAAATACATACACCACCAGAAAAGAGCAAGAAGCAAACATGCAAATTCACAAATATGCGAAGAAAGATAAAATGAGGAGGGGAGGGAAAAAAAAAAACGAAAGCTTTTTCTTTTTTTTTTTGCTCAGAGGACGAAGGGGGTGAAAACAGAACAAGTGACAAGGCTCCAGTTGATGAGATGCCCACCACACTCACCCACCCCTCCCTTTCCTCGCTGCAGTCCTCCTTTTGCGGCTCAGACATACAAATGAAACGAACAGTGGCATTCACAGGAAAAGGCTTCATTTAGAAATCAACCACCTGACTAGTGGTGGGAGTTTCATTATCAATGATTTAAAAAAATGTGCCTATGTATGCATGTGTGAGAAACAAGAAGTCTGGCACAGAACAACCTGTCATAAGACCACATGGGGTTTTACAAACTCTTCATTTAATGGTTTGGACGATTCCTACAAAACTGACAAGTTATTCGAAATGACAGAATAATGGTTATTCATTTTTCTATTTTTCCTCTCCTTTAATATTGGACACAAACTTTTAACTGGAGATGTTAAGCATACTAAGTATATGTACACAATTAATTGAAGTGCATTCACAGAGCCTCTGAGGTAATTTGCAAAAAATGTTGTGCGTGTCGATAAACATCCAGTGTTTTCATTCTCAGTTCACTAAATCATTCAAGGGAAAATGCTTGTCTTACATGTGTATTTGAGGCAGGGCATGAGAACGCGTATACCAGAGAGTGGAAGTTTATGTGCGAGGGCAAACATGTCGAGTAGAGCTGCTCCCTTCTCCATCCTCCCACCTCTCTCTCTCTTCCCTCTCTCCTCTGCTGTAGCCTGTCACAAATTGAAAGTGGAGACCTTCCAGAAACTATCCCTGATAATCACAATTAAATTAATTAGAAAATGTTTCTTGACATTCTCTACGCACAGACTGGGAGAGGAAAAAAGACTGAGGCAAAGCCACAAAATTAATTGTACGGTATGTGACTCTGATAATTAATTCAATCATTAATTCATGTCTGCTTTAACAACTCCTTCTGGCTGCTGTGGAAAAAGGACGTTTCAATCAGGCCGGTATCGGCAGCACGTGCACTGGGAGGGAGACGTGGAAAAAGTTATAGTGTGATAGACTTGCTTGACACGCTCAGGGTCATTTCGAGGTCCACCAGTTAAACAAGGCATGAGCATGACAAGATCAATGGGTTAAGGGAAGAACTAGAGGAGGACATGAGAAGGAGCATCAAACACAGGGTGTCTTTTTGTCTTAGTCTGCAGTCAAAAGTACACAAACACTGCCTGCCTCTAATATGGTGCTTTAATGGGAGCATGAAGGAAAAAGGAAACCGAGAAGATTTACGTTATGATTAAGCTCCTTTCATATCTGACTTTATATTCCCTTGATTTCAATTAAGCATAGCAGCTCTTGTGATTTTGTACCATTGAGTCAGTTACAATGCATCAAAAAAGTTAATTAAAGACTTCCTAGAGAGGCAGAAGTGAGTTTTAGTGCATAGCTGAAAGTACAATAAGCTGTTTAACAAAACAATTATGGCCCAAACATGCAGTGCAACGGCTTTCTTCAAACCACAAGGATTACTACTAGCCTTGTGGAACATTTGAATTATGTGAGACTGAACATGCTCAAAAACAGGAATGGTGATTTTAATTTCTACTGGGTCTTGATCATGGGTGTTGCAAAATGACTCAAGACTCATCTAGACTAAATTTGTTAGGCAAACAGATGAAACCTGTCACACAAAAACACCTCTTGAAGCAATACCCTAAATACAATAGGAAGTCATTTTGATTTCAAAGTGCCTGTTCCCCTTTCTTTTGCCATTTTTGGCAGTTGGACAGTACAAAAAAGCATTTACCCTGCTACTCATTCTCTATATTTTGCTAGATTCGTCAGACTTGCATGTTTCAGATTTTATATTAGAAAAAAATAACCTGAGTAAATATAAAATGCAGTTTCTAAATGGACTTGCATGAAAATGCATTTGCCCCCTCAACCTAATAACAGGTTGTGCCAGCCTTGGCAGCAACAGTTGAAAATGAAGGTATTTGAGTCTTTCACATCTCTGTGGAGGGATTATGTGCCGCTCTTCTTTAAAAACTGTCTTAATTCAGCCACAGTGGGTGGTTTTCAAGCATGAACGGCCTGTTTAAGGTCATGTCACAGTACCTCAATTTAATTTAAGTCCAGACTTTGACTAGGCCAGTTCATAAGCTAAATTTTTTTGTTTTATTTTGTTTGTGAGCCATTCAGAGGTGAACTTGCTGCCGAGTTTCAGATTTTTGTCCTTTGTTCTCTTGAAATTGAAGTCAGAAACTGGACATGCATTTTCCTTCAGAATTTTATGGTATAAAGTGCTATGGTAGTTTTAAGTCAATGTAACGGGACTCGCATCTTCCAAAAACTTCGACGTTTGTCCACCAGTCGACAGAATATTTTCCCCGTCAACATTTTTACCAAATGTGAGATGAGCCTTTGTGTTCTTTTTTGGTTGGCAGTGGTTTTTACTTTGGAATGATATTGTTTCTCATCTGTTCTTGAACATCTTTAGATTGTGACATGTGTTGTTTGGTTTTGTCGTGATTTAATGAGAGGACAGCAAATATTTCCACACAGGGTCAGGTATGTTTGAAAGAAACCATTAATTAAAAACTGCATTTTGTATTTACTTGTATTATCTTTGTCTGACATTAAATGTAGCCGTGAGGGGGGGCACAAGCCAGTGTTCTTTCTTACGCCGGTCCCAAGCCCGGATAAACGCAGAGGGTTGTGTCA
>JAQQAE010021468.1:0-10455 GCA_029823295.1 Pseudamia nigra | reverse complement strand
TCTATCTATCTATCTATCTATCTATCTATCTATCTATCTATCTATCTATCTATCTATCTATCTATCTATCTATATAAACACCGATAATAACATTGAGGTTATTATAGACAAAGCAAGTGTTAAAAAGAACAAAATAATTGAGAAAATACCAAGTGAAGGAACAATCTGAACTAAATAATCAACCAGATTTTTTTTTAAAGATGCATAAATGAAAAGGATCCTCAAGAAAATGGACATAATTGAATAAATTAAAAATCAACAAAATGATTTTAAAAAAAGTCAAAATAAATCTGTAATTGAGAAAAAAAATGAACAAAGACAAAAAAAAAATAAAATCAGGTTATCAAAGATGTACAAAAAAAATCAGGAAAAAAACTTGAAAATTATCATTGATAAAATAACATCAATGAACATAAAACTAGTAAAATAATAGAGAAAATTACCAAAAACTACAAAAAGAATCAAACAAATAAATAAAAAGGAAGGGACATTGGTGACAATGAACAAAACATAGTAAAATAATTGAGAACATAAGTATAATTAACAAAATAATCAAGAAATGAAGACAAATAATAAAAAAGTAAGTAAAAGTGAGTAGAAAAATTTATAAAACAAATATAAAGGAACAGAATTTCTCAAAATAACCCAAAATATGGAACAAAATTGACAAAAGACAATATAACCAAAATGAACACAAATATGTAAAATAAGAAAAAAATAAGAAAAAAATAAAGAAATGAAAATAATTAAACAAAATTATGGAGGAGAAAAATAACAGTAATTGAAATAAGTAGGAAAATGAATAGAAACAAGAAAATTATCATTATAACAAAATATTTTACAAAATAAATAAAAAGGAACAGAAATGAGCAAGATAATCCAAAAAAGTTTTACAAAATGATCAAAAAATTAAAAAGATAATTAATAAAAGAACAAAAATGAACAAAAAAAGATCATTCGTAAAAGAACAAAAATTTGTAAAATAAATTAGAAAATAAGCAAAATTAACTATAAATCAAGAAATGAATGCAAAGAATAATGAAAATGAGCAAAAAAGATTAAAATTTTGAAAATAAATAAAGAAATTAACAGAAATGACCAAACTAGCCACAAAAACGTAGCAGAATGAACAACAAAAAAGACACCTGAGAAAATTTTTAAAAAGCAAAATAAATGATAAAATAATAAAAATCAACTAAATAATCCAGCAATGAGGACAAATGAGCAAAATAATTGAGAGAAGAAGCATAAATGAATAAAGAATATAGTTAAAACAATTTGGAAAATAAGAAACTTGAATAAAAGAAATTGTAAAATAATAAAGACTATAAGAAAAATATTCAAAAAAATTAAGACAAATCATAGAAAAAAAGCAAAAATGAGTAAAATAATTTAAAAACGAATAAAATAGTACAGAATTGAGCAAACGAGTCAAAAAAGTTAACAAAATAAACAATATAAAAAAGATCACTGAGAAAATTAGAAAAATGAACACAAAAATATTAAAATGACAGCTAACATAAAAAAAATGAACAAATTATGACAAATGAACAATATTTTCAAGAAAATAAGAACAAATAAATAAAACATTAATGAAAAATTAAAAAATAACTAAAATAATCAAAAAACAATAACAAATGAGCAAAATAATGAAGAAAATAATCAAAATTGAATTAAAAAAATTAACAAAATAAGAAAAATAATCAAAAATGATGAGAAATGATCAAAATATTGAAAAAACATAAGCCAAATTGGCAAAAAATAAATAAATGTGAGAAATAATAAAAATATGATGACAAATGAACCAATTATTGGAGAAAATAAGCCAAAATGACAAAAAAATAAATTTGAAAATTAGAAAAATAATAAAAATTATGAGAAATGATCAAAATAATGTAGAAAATAAGGAAAATAATCAAAAAATGATGCCATATGAACAAAATATTGGAGAAAATAAGCCAAAATGACAAAAAATAAATTAGAAAATAAGAAAAATAAGAAAAAAATCATGACATATGAACCAAATATTGAGACAATCAGCCAAAATGATTATAATACCAGAGGATACAGATGAATGCAGCTCGTGTCCCGTTTAAAGTAAAGTTCATATCCATTAAATAAGAGTTTCGCTTGCTGAACAGATATGTCACATGTATATTTTTCTTTTTTGCCACAGTACAAACAGACCTGAATCCATGTTTCTGGGTGATTTAAGCTGTGACTCGTATTTATTAATATCACCCGTTCTGCCAGGGGAGTGAGGAACAAAGAACTTGAGTCACAGCATGTCAGCTCAGTAAAAGGCAGTGTTTGCTGCACCCCCTCTGAAAACACTTTATTAATTGGATTTAGATATTTGCAAAATGATCTATTTAATGGGATTACCACTCGTATAATGATCTTATTTATGAGGGAAGCAATCCAAGCTTTGGGGCGGGCTGATAATGCATTTCCAGCTCTTTGGCAGTTAATGTTGTGTTACAAGGGGAGATAAAGTTGAAGTCCCATTGTGAATGAGGAGGTAAGTTAGCCCGCTGAAATGGAGCCGGTACGGTAGTGGGTCAGACGGGTTAGAGCGGCCGGGCTCGCATTCCTGAGGCCTGTCTGGACCGGAGACCTGCTGAACTCCTTCCAAGTTCAAGGCAGACGTAAAGGGATGAAGGAGGGAGGGAGAGAGAAAACCCCCTCCTCCTCCTCCTTTGCAGCATAATGGCTCTTTCTTACATCTTTATCCACCTCAGTATCTGGCTGAAGCTTTTACAGACCCTGTTTCCACTTAAATGCCTGGAGGTAATGTCCTGCCTCCGCCTCGACTCTCCAGGAAAGGCCGGTTTCATCTCCACAATTACAGGATTGAATATTGGGCCGGTCACAGGCGTAGATTTCGGGGAGGAAGGGGGGGATGCTTGGTCCCCCTTCAATAATTGATGATATGCAGCTTTTTGAGTGTCTTACTTTGCATAAGGAAAACTCATTGTTTCATCTTCTTGAGTATTTTTATACATTTATTTTTATTTTTTTTGTTTGTTATTTTATAAGGTTTTTGGTTTTGGACAGTTTTATTTATTTCTATTCCTTTTAATTCATGTTCTAATTTATTTCTACTCATTTCTGCCTATTTTCTCTGTCATTTTTGTTGCATTTTGTTATTTTCTCAGTGACCTTTTTAGCTTTTCTCATTAATTTTGCTAAATGTTTGGATGAAGCTGTTCGTTTCTATTATTTGACTTAATTTCTTGATTATTTTCTTCATTTTTTCCATTATTTTTCTCATTTTTTATTTTCTCACTTATTTTACCATTTCTTTGTTCGATTTTGTGGTTTTCTCAATTACCTTTTTCATTTTTTTGGTTCATTTTATTCTATTTTTGGATTATTCTCTTCATTTCTGTTACTTTCCATTTGTTTTCTAAATTATTTTATTCAAATTTTTCTTATTTTCTCACTTATTTTACTTTTTGTTCATTAGTGTTATTTACTCAATGACCTTATTCATTTTTTTGTTCATTTTATCCCATTTTTCATCTAATTTGCTAATTTCTGTTCCATTTCATCTATTTATAAATTATTTCTTTCATCAGTTCTTATTTTATCCATTATTTGTTTTCATTTCTGAATTATTTTGTAAATTAGTCTTATTTTCTCTATTATTTTACAAATTTTATGTTCATTTTTGTTATTTTCCTCAACAGTTGTTGTCATTTTGGTTGTTCGTTTTATTCCATTTTTTGAGTATTTTACTTATTTCTGTTCCATATTTTTGATTTTCTCAATTTTTTATTCATTTTTGTTTTGTTTTGCATATTTTGTTCATTTTTGTTTATTTTTCGCTATTATTTGACTGCTTTTTTGTTAATATTTGTTGTGTTCTCAGTTATTTTATTATGTCACACAGAACTGTAAGTGATGTGAATATTAAGCTTATTTAATTCTGTTTTTCTTGATTATTTTGTTCAGATTTATTGTTTTTTGATGATTTTATTCATTCTCTTGATTAATTTGTAATTTTTAGTTGATTCACGTGCACATTTCTGACACCTTAAAGCTTCAACTGGACCTAATCTTTGTCTTTTCACTTGAACAAAGATAGATTTATCCAATTTGTAAAATATTTTGTGTATTTATTTGGTAAATCTACAGATTTTATTGGTAATTTTTTGTTCATTTTGTGTAATTGTATGTTTTAGGTTGTTTTGTAAGTTTTTGTAATAATTCTCTTCATTATTTTGTTCATATTAGTTGTTTTATTTATTATTTTTTTCAGGGTCTTGATTATTTTGTTTCATAGTTGATTGAAATCCTTACACCGTAGGGGTGCAGAAAAATATTGATACAGTGTAATATCGCAATGCTTTGTGCTGCAATATTGTATGAATACAAAATCACCAGATATCAATAATTTATTTTAAAAAATGTTTATGAGTGATATGAAGTAGTTGTGATGTTGATAAATCCCTGGTCCACTGTAAAACAAACTCTTAAAGTTCTTAAATCCCACTTTGACACTTTAATATCTAAGTTCATGTTTTATTCACTTTAATAGTATTTTTCTGAGATTTTTCTTTATCTTTACGTTCAATTATAGTGTCACAACATCCTAAAAGTCAATGAAGTGAGTCAATGGACTGAACACCTTTATGTAAAACGTGTTATTTGACTCTAGGTTGAATAAGTAAAAAAGTATCGTATTGAGATTCTCATTGTACACTGATATTGCAATACTTCATATACATGTATTGTAGTATCATGATAATATTGCATCGTAGGGTCTCCAGTGATTCCCACCCCAGCAGAGGTGCATAGTACTCAAGTAGATTTGCTCCTTTACATGTACTTGAGTAGTTCTATCAAATAAATGTCCTTCTGAGAGTACAGTAGTTGTATTACTTTCTTAGTTACACTTGTGATGAATGAAGTTTACTTGTATTCGATTACATTTGGTAGTAGCTCAGTGAGTAGGAGTAAAAAAAAAGCTTGAAATGAACAAAAAATGAATAAAATAATCAAGTAAATTGACAAAAAGGAATGAACTAATAAACCAAGCAACAAATTTTTAAAAATGAATGCCAAAATGAACCAAATAAGCAGAAAAATGAACAAAAATTGAACAAAATAGTTGTATAAATAGCATAATGTCAAATGTAATAAGCAAAAATGAGAAAAATAATCAAGTAAATTAACAAAAATGAATAATATAACCAAGAAATTGAGTGAAAAACTCTCAACAAAAATGATCAAGAATGATCAAAAATGATAAAGTTAACAAAAATAAACAAAGCAACAAAACTGAGCAAAAACAAATTAAGCGGTCGTTATTACTATTATTATTGATAATAATAATAATAATAATAATAATAATAATAATAATAATAATAATAATATGCACATTTAAAATATAAACAAAAGAACAAAGAAAATCACCAAAAATCAACAAAGTAAGAAGCAAAATGAACAAAATCAACCAAAATACCTGTTCCAATTATGTTTGACTGTAATAAACTCCATGTTATGAAGTTACTGAGTACTTTTGTATGGGACACTGTTTTACTCCTGTTTCGGTACTTGTTTGCATGAGTACTTCTACTTCTACTTGAGTCATTAGAATAATAAACTAACAGAACGCTCTGCACACACCACTGACCATCAGCGTTCCACTCCCCATACGGTGACACGGCTTTGATTTAATAGAACTAGTAAGAAAAGGGGTCAGGCACGCAGTCACAATGCCTTTTAAAGGGTTAAATATAATCAATCAGCGTGTATCACAATAGATCATAATAATTAAATGTCATGACATACAAATATACAATAAGAATAATAATAATCATTTCATTCCCTCATATTGGAATCACATAAATTAAAACACTACAGTACAGGATACATTATAAATACATATATTTGTCTGCGGTGTCGCCTTAAATGGATGTTTCATGTTTGCCAAGATGTTTAAGCTGCTGGATGTTTTCCCTCATGGAGGTTTTAGCTTCATTTTGAATCTTTTCATGTAGTGTTGAGCCACTAATGCAAAAAAAAAAGTATATATGTAAATGCACTTCTTTTTTGCAGAGCACACAGACTTTAAGACATTACCATTTCAATATAACACTTGATTTATATGTGTTTAAAAAAATAGGGTCTAATCTTTTACTTTTAAAGGATGTATTCTCAAATGAGATTATGCTAATAGACTATAATTTGCATAAAACGGGTGGAAATATTAAACCAGATTAAAAATTCTGAATATTTAAGAGTTTTATCCATGCTGTTAGTCAACAAATATATTCATTCTCCCAGAGAATATTACAGGCTAAATGTGACATTGTGGAAAAAACACAAGTGTGCAGCAGCGGCTCGGTTATTTAAAAGAAAATATCTGCTCTTTGCATCATCATATGCACTTTACAAAAACAGAGCATCCTGAACATGTCTTCTCTTTCTTTTTAGAATTTAATGTAAGGCCTTAAACGTCACTGAAATGCCTTCAGATTGATTCTGTTAGGTCTTAGTTTCTGCAGAGGTTTTATTTATCTCCAGTTCCCATGATTGAATTTATTTTTGCCAAAGTACAGTAAGTCGAGTCTGACTCTGTTAAAGTTCACATTTCTCACTCTTTAAAGCTTCAGCTACATGACGTTTGTCTTTTCACATTCATTTTGTGAAATATTTGTACATTTTAGGTCATTTTCGTAGCTTATTTTATTAATTTTTTTATTATTTCCTTCATTTTATTCTGTTTCTTGATTGTTTTGTCTTTTTTTTAGTTGATTGCTGTCCAGATTTCTGACACCTCATAGCTTCAACTGCACTTAATATTTGCCTTTTTTCTCGAACAAAGGTAGATTTTTTCAATTTGTGGAATATTTTGTGTATTTATCTGGTGCATTTACAGATTTTGTTAGTCATTTTTTGTTCATTTTGCGTAATATTTGTACTTTTTAGGTCATTTTTATGGCTTATTTTCTCAGTTTGTTCATTTTCTTGATTATTTTTCCATGCTCCTACTTGTTTGTTTCCTTGACTCCCTTATTCAGTTTCTCGATTATTATGTTTTTGAGTTAAAGTCCTTAAAGCTGAAAGCTAATGTTTGTTTCTTTGTTTGAGAAAAAGTGGATTTCATGGAATATTTTGTTCAATGTTTTTTGTAATTGTACAGATATTATTACAACCCCAATTCCAAAAAATCCCCCAGTTGGGATGTAAATCTTCTTCTTCTCCTTTCGGCTGCTCCCCTCAGGGGTCGCCACAAATAAAATATTTTTAAAAAATGAAAATCAAGACAGAACACAATGCTTTGCACATGCCATAAACGCATATTTTATTCCCAAGAGAAGCTACACAACATATCAGACATGGAATCATTTCATGGAAGATTTTCACTCATTTTAAATTTGATGGTATCTCAAAAAAGTTGGAACGGGGGCAACAAAAACCTGGAAAAGTAACAAATCAAAATTAATGGGAGGAGGATTTAACACCAACTAGGCTAACTAGTAACAGGTCAGTAACGTGACTGGATATAAAAGGAGCATTTTATACAGACAGAGCCTCTCAGATGTAAAATTGAGAAGAGGTTCACCAGTTGTGACAATATGTGTCTAAAAATTATGGAACAATTTCAGAAAAAGGTTCCACGGTGTGAAATTGTTCAGACTTTGAAGATCCATAATCTACGGTGTATAATATCATCAAAAAATTCAGAGAATCAGGAGGAAGGTCAAAAGTCAAAACTGGATGCTGGTGATCTTCAGGTCCTCAGGAGGCCTGCATTAAAAACAGACATGATTCTCGACTGGAAATCAGTGCATGGGCTCAGGAACACTTCCACAAATCACTGTGACCACAGTTCAACGTGTAATCCACAAATGCAAGTTAAAGCTGTATTATGTGAAGAAGAAGATATATGTCAACACGATCCAGAAAAGCCGCCATCTTCTCTGGGCAAATGCTCATTTAAAATATTCAGAGTCAAGATGAAAAACTGTTCCGTGGTCAGATGAACGCCTGTTTTAATTCTAACTCTTTTGAAGTTGAGGTTGTGTTATTTTAGTCTTTACATTTGTTTATTTTTCGGGGGGTTTATTTTGTTTATTGTTCATTTTTGTTAATTGTTTTAAATTACTATTTTGTACATTTTTGATCATTTTGAGGATTAAGTTGTTACTTTCTTGATCTTTTTCATTTTCTATCATCATTCCTATACATTTTACTGTTCACATAAAAACCTGCATGCTGACTTATTTACAGTAAAAAATAGAGAGTATGGGTGTTTACAACTGTTCAAAAATCATGTTAAACAGGTCTTGAAAAGCGACTCCCTGATGGACACAGTTTACACATTCCTCCAGTAGTAAACCGCCGTTCCACCGGTTCCGTTTGTGTCCCTCAGCTCAGTGTGGTTTTCGGATCTTCAGAGCATTAGTCTCAGGTGAGGAACGATTCACAATGTTCGGCCCGTGACAAAGAGCGCCCTCACAAGCCTCCATTCAGGACATTAATCTGCAAACAAGTGTTTTTTTGTGTGTCAGAGTCTTATTTTCATCGCCATCAATTTAGTACACAGATTGAAAGTGATTCGGGTTGTGCTCTCAAGTTCCACACCTTCGCCGCCCCCCACATTCCACGCTGTCCTCTTTTCAGCCCCCTCCCACCATGCTGCCAGGTTTAAGAACCAGAGCGCAGATGAAAAGGTAACATACACCCCCCCATTACTCCCACTCTGTAAATCCATATATGACCCAACAATGGAACGATACACCTACAAATGTAACAGATACCAGTGTACGACACCGGATTTAAAGTCCCACAAAACACTGAAATATGCTTTATTCAGCTGTGGAATAAATAAGAAACACATTAGCACATACATATCGAAAAATATGTAAAAATCAACGTTTTACAGGTGAGCATAAGCCGACTCGAAATTTCCTGCATTACAGTCTTTTTTAATCCGTCCCATTTTGATGATGACGTGTGGACAGATATCTCAGACGTTTCTACATCTTCCCATCCATCATCCTGTCGACCTTGTTCAGCTGACACCACCACGCTGCTGTATTTGGACCGCCCGCCTGGAGTGCCCTTAAACCTGCAGAGTTTCCCTGACAAAAAGAGTGAGTCTGCACTCATGTAACTTCATGAACTCAGTGCCTTTGTTTTTGTCCGTTTGAATCTGAAATAACTTATTAAAGCACCACAGTGACACCAACACAGGCTACAGAATCACCCCCGAAGTTGGGGAAATTCTGCAGGTTTACCCCTTTAACTGCCTGTTTAACGTGTGTTCACTTTGTGCTTCATTTGTTTTTTTCTTGTTCAACTTTGGGTTTTTTTATTGCTTGTTTAGTTCCTTTTGTTCCTTTCGGTGCATATTTTAAGGTAATTTTTCTCATTATTTTTTATATTCTATTGCGTTTGTTCATTTTATGTATTGTGTAATTCATTTTTTGTTACATTTTGTTGCTTATTTAGTTCATATTAAGACATGTTAACTCACATTAAAAAGGCAGTTAAAGGGTTAAGGACACTTCAGTTCAATGTGGAAAATGAAGAAATTAAAGAAAAAATGTGACAGAACTCACAAAATAATCATAAAAGAAAGAAAATTTACAGTCAAGAAAAGTAAGAAAAATGAACAAAAAAGTAAATAAAACAAAGAAAATTGTTAAATATTGAGTAAAATAATACAAAATTGACAAAAGTGAGCAAATAAACAGTAAAATATACACAATAATCCACAAATTACCAACTAAAAAACAAACAATCCACAATTGTTTTTTGGGAAAGTTCTGGAAATGCAGACATAATAATGTGCTATAAATCTCTAAACCCAAAACAGAATCCTGCACTAATACTAACAAGAAACTCCATTAATTCCAAAAAGACAAACTATTCATCCTATATAACAAGGACACAGCAAAAAAAAAAAAAAAAAATTGTAATCACAGTAGATAGAGATATTTATGATTTTAGTCAGGCCTTTCTTCGCTGCTTCGCTGCTTCGCTGCTTCGCTGGATGGAGCCCATCCCAGCTGACTTGAGCGAATGATTATTACTCCATTGTAGTTAATTTAACTCTTGCACTTTTCCAGTAAGTTCATCTATTTTGACTCAGGAATCCCACACAATCTCTTCAGAGATTACAATTTTCTAGTTTGGCAGTGTGTTACTATTTGTGTTTAATCATAAAAATTAGATTCAATTTGTAGTAGAGAATGTCTGACTGTAACTGGGGAGTATTTCCTGTTATATTTCTGCTAAATGTGTGGATTTATTTACTCCAGTCCTGGGTCTGGACTTGTGGTGAGATGGCTTGTGTTACCACCTGGAGCTTGTCTTGGGTTGGGTCACCCTTGGTGGGCCGGTCTCTCAGGGAGACTGTCCTGCAGAGGGCGAACAACCCCCCCAGGAGATACCGATTTTTTACAAAACCAATCAGAAGAAGAAACCAGACTGCCC